>JAOTAV010023271.1:0-22300 GCA_026546445.1 Cyclargus thomasi
GCCGATCGCCCCCGCTCCGCGCCGCCTGCCCTAGTCCGCCTAGATCCATAATAGTGATTTTTTTTATAATTCACATTTTTTATAATCACTACAACAACTACAATCTTGTTATTATAAAAAATGTGAATTATAAAAAAAATCGAGTATACGAAAAATTAAGTATACGATCTACCAGTAACAATGATGTGTCAAATGAAATACATGCGGTCTTTTAAACTATAAATACAAGTAAGTCACAATGCAAATTATGGAATGGAGTCATTATAATCTTGTTCTCATGGAATTAGGGGCCTGCGTTTTATGATTAAGGAATAGGAAATATAGGGGGAATAGGGAGTATAGGGAGTTGGGTCTCCGCTAAACTCTTTCACTCTACTAAACACAGCACAAGTGCTGTTTCACGACGGTTTTCCGTGAGGACGTGGTAGCCAGCAGTGGTCAGTCTGGAAGAACCATCTGGTTCTCTCACGGGCTGTAATATTCTCTCACGTCGAGCTCAAATCAAAATCAAAAAAATATCTTACGAAAATATTTTAAACTTGTTTACTACAATAAAAATTTGCAATATTTTAATATCTTTTGTCACGAGTAAGGCAATAAAAAATATTTATTATGATTTAATACAATTAATAAAATGTATAAAAATGAGTAAATCTTCGCGTCTAGTGTGTTTAAAGAATTTAAATCTAAAATCTAATTTTACATTTTGTATATATAATTATGTTTGTCGTTATGTAAATAGCGTATAATATTGTTATGCTGTAACGTGTTTGTATGTTAATATTTAGCGTCATCATCATCATTATTTCGACCGCACTCTTTTTTTCCACCACAAAAGTTTTCTTATAAAGTTTTACACTAAAATGATGTACAACGATGTTCTTACCTAATTAGCCCACAGCTCTGTTGTGACAAATTTGAAAAAAGAACACATTTTCCGGAATAAAAAGACGTACGTTCTTTTCGTGGATTCAAATTATATATCTTCATTCTCCATACCATATTTTAGCTAATTCGGTTCAGTGGTTTCATTGAAATTTGTCCCCAAGCTTACAATAAAGCAATAATTATATTATAATAATAATATCTATGGACGCTTCACACCACTTTAGTCAGTTCACGTGGTAAGTACCTAAAGGACTTGTGTTACAGGTACCAGACAACAGAAATATATTTAATACTTTTATACTATACACAAATTTAAGATTTTTATTATATGATACACATATCAAATACACATCCACGACCCAGGAACTTTTTGAAAAACTTTTTGTTCCTTCGGCGGAATTCGAACCCGCGACTCCCGGCGTGAGCTACCAAAGTGCTTAACCACTGCGCCACAGAGGTCGCCGAGTACAAAAAACGTCGTATATAAAACTAATGTTTTTTTTATAAAAATCAGAGGGCAAACGAGCAAACGGGTAACCTGATGGAAAGCAACTACCGTCGCCCATAGACACTCGTAAAATCAGGGTTGCATGCGCGTTGCCGGCTTTAAATGTAATGAATTCAAATCTAAGAGAACTAAGGCCCGTGTTGATAGTCAGCGCTTAGTACATAAGAGCACCATCAAACATTTTCAGATGCTGTTTCATTCATAAAGAGACCTTTATGAATGAAAACAGCATCTCAAAATGTTTGATGGTGCTCTTAGTATCAAGCGCTGACTATCCTCAGATATTCAAATATAATTTTGTATTTAAATATTATATTAATTGTTCACTGTAATCGTTTTATATTTAATAATAACTAGAGGCCACGTTGTGGTAAAAATTCGACCATAAACATTTCTCATTTCAATCATAGACTTCAATTTGGCATAAAGGTCTTATTACCAGGCCATTAGATTTTATTGAAAAAATAATCAAACGTCAACCATAGACAAAACAATATTTCGTGTATGATTATCGTGTCATGTCAAAATATTGTAGTGTCTTGTAGTGTGCGTAGCGTTTTATTTATTAAAAATATGCAAGATAAAAGCATGTTTGAAAATAATATTGGTTAAACACGCTTCTCCTCCATATCAACTGTAACTAAAAAAAATATCACACTTTTACATCTGCGTGTCTTTCGTAAAAAGGGATACAAAGTTTTGATACAGCATGACTTTAAACTCTCTTCGAAACTTCTTTAGTCCTGACAAATCATAAAAGAGCTCGGCTCTCTGATAAGTTTTATATAGGCTTTCCACAACTTTTTTGGCATAACATACTCGTACATAATCTACCAAAATTTTTAGATAACCTATCCGACTATGCGTTGAAACAGGCCTTTAATAAAATGATTTTTTTAGATCTGAAATATGTAAGAAAATCCTAACGAAATACATGCTACACACACATTTTGAAGTGTAAAGCGGTTATCTGGCAGTCTCAGTCGCATGTCGATCGTCGCGGACGCCGCACGCGCGCTATCCGTTGGTTTTTCGATATTCCTCAGTTAAAATCATCGAAACAATCACTCGATTACACCCAGTGTTGTTCAGTTAGTGTGTGTAGTGCACCACGTGTTATCAGGTGAGAGGGATTTATCAACTTTCTTCCGTTTCTGAATTGCAAATTTATGTTTTATTATTGTAGAGTCCAATTAAAATATTAAGGTCGCTTTCTTAGGGATTAATTTTAATTGTAATTCACTCGTTTGATATAAATTATTTACACAAAAGTTTAATGTGATCTGTATTGTTACGAATTTGTTTAATAAATAGGTATATATTTTTTCAGTAAGATATAAAGAAATTTGCAAACATGACCATACCGGCGTGCGGCAATAAAATTTGACCGGTAGAGCCTAGCTTAAGAGAACTGGAAACCTTCATGCTGGCTGGCCGGGAATCGAAATGTAATTTTATTAAAATCTTTTCAAGGTGACATTAAAATTCGTTTAGTATTTTATTGTCGGTGGCGTTTTTGTGATTCTTATAAAATTTACAACGCGAGTCGTTTCACGTAGATACGCACGTGTTAGTTCCCAAATGTGAGCTGTAATTTACTTTAATGTTATCGTAATTTTTGTTTAAATATTAACTAGAGATAATTAAGGTCTTAATGACCATTATATTAATTGTTACAGTGATGCATTATGCAATGCAAGACTTGCGCACTTGCATTTATAACTTTATTGAAAGTTTTCTACTAAAGTTGCTAAAGAGTGTCCCTACTATAATGTTTGGAGTATTTTGTACTTTGGTCGTAGGTAGAGTCTATGTTGTAGAATGTTCAGTTTTTTTTTGTATTTTTGACATATTTTGTTTCAGTTAATTATGTTAAGGCTTATTTAAGTCTTACACTACTACTAAATTATATTAAAACATTAACTGTGTTGTCACTTGTCAGCCAACGAAGATATTTAATTGTTAATTAAAAAAAGTCATGCAAGAATTTTTTGATACATCTTATAATAATTATGAATTGGTGCTTCTAAGAAGTGCTTTTAAGCTAGATTAAAATTATTTTTAATTGCAATGAAATGAAATTGGGTTTAGATTTACAAACCGGGGCAGGTCGAAAAATAAAATTAACAGTTTTAGCTAAAAAAAAAGCTATTTTATGATGTTTAAATATAGCGTTTTTAAAAAGAGAATACATACATCTGACAAATAAGTGTTAAACTTGTTTGTACAGATAATATTAAATAAATACGTAAAAGAGAAATTGCAGACAGATTAAGACGGTTCTAGTTTATCAATGAATAGAATCATTATTTTAGCGAAAGTAAATAACATGTTATTTTTTTTAATAAAATAATTTAAAACCGATAAATTCTACAGTCGAAATGTGTACTTGATTTATTTTAAATGTCGAGACGCGGAGAAACGTCATCGTCATCGAATCAGCTGTGATCGGTGGACTCGTTCAATTTAAATATTCCAAATAAAAGTGGGTCAGATGCCACAGATAATTAAAAACGTTCCAATAAAAAAATATCCAATACTCTTAATTAAGCCCACAAAAACTTCAACCTTTGCCGAGAAAATATCATTAGCATTCGTGCGTGAGATAAGAAAAAATATATTGTAGCCGTAAAAAGAATCTCTCTTGCTTAGAGTTGTTTTTTTTAGATATTTAAGGGGCAAGCGAGCAGACGGGTTACCCGATGGAAAGCAACTGCCGTCGTCCATGGACACTCGTGACATCCAAAGAGTGGCTCGCAACTGCGCTACCAGTCTTTATGAGACAATAGGATTAGGGAAGTAGGGCCACCGGTAAACTCACTCACAGAACTAAATACAGCACAACGCCGTTTCACTCCTGTTTCTGTGAGGCCATTGTATCACTCCGGTAGAGCCGGCCCATTCGTCCCAAAGCATGACTCTCCCACGGTTATGAGCATACGTATTGTGTACTGAGATCGTGAGATCGGAAAATATTTCATTGGTATACACCTCCACCCGGGTTTAAACCTGCCGGGCTTAAACCAGGGTTTAAAATTAAAAATACCGTTTACTGTGTTGCGAAAAATATGATATAGCACTAAATTATATAACATGTCATGTCACTATAAAGAACGCTTAAATATTCCAAGGTATAATATTTAAGGCTCTTATAGATATGTTAACGGTGATTAGTAAAGAAAAATAAAAATTAATAAATTAAAGTTAATGATTTAATTTTTTTATTTGTATGTCAAACAAAATCTATAATCAGATACTGTTACAGAGACATTTGCAGACGTAAGTGGATGAAGCGAATTTTACAATTTTACAACATTCCAGTAAATGCTCATTTTCTCCCATAAAAATTGGTAAAAACTTGTAATTTTGCGATTTTTTAATTTAGTTTGTCTATCTAGCTGTCGATCCGATGAATCCACATTATTTTAATTTTAATCCATTTTTGCGGACTTAAAGCGTCTATTATTGCAAAAATCCGCCAGTTTTTGAAATGTTAGTTACCCGCTTCTTCCACTTATGTCTTCGTTTGCTATAAAGCAAGTTGTTAGTAAACTTTTCCGCATAAAGAACCAAACCTGAAATCCAGAATTATCTATTTCACTATAGGTTCCAACCGAATCAAAAAAAAATAAGCCATGAAATCTCAAAAACCGACTATTGCTATGCTATTTCGACTGCCATCGATATAAATCGCCATCCCTAATCTGATAGGGATTTATCGTTATGAATGCCTTTGTGCGGTTCGCGGAACCCATGCATACACTTGAGCTGGCAGTAGGGTTGACACTCGGTGACTGCGTTGTTTATCAATAAGATGCAAATTTTACTACAATGATGACGCTGAAACTCTCAAACGTACGTAAGATAAACTTATTATGTTGAAGATTCAGTAACTGTAAAATAATCTTGGTTATTGTTATTTTGAATTTGGGTAAAAATGTTTGTGTTGGTAGCCCTGGAGTCATGTGACTTCGCCGTAACTCGCCAACACCTAAACACAGTTCTGATTTATGGTTGTGATTGTTTTACTTGTGTTAATTGTTCTAGGTATTTAAATGCATTTAACTAAACATGATTTGTTTAGCCTAATTCTATATACGCCAAACTGCTAAACAATTTAGATCTCTAAATTGTCCTTAGCCTCCTTCATAGAAAATTAAAAATTATTGGACAAATACGGCAACTTTGTTAGGGACATTTGTTTATTAATTTATAACTTTTTGCACGATGTGGAACAAAGGGGGGTTTAATGCATTATGGCATTTTCTTCCAGCCAAGCCAAAGGTGATGCTGGGATATCGATAAGTATAAGAAGTATAGTGAATTAATAACAGAACAAATAACAAAACAATACATAAGTGAAAGAAGCGAATAACTAACATTTTTAGAAACTGCCGGATTTTTGTGTAAATGGACGGTTTGGGACCGGAAAAATATTTTGAAATAAAAATGATGTTAATTTGATATATAGATAGACAAGCTAGATATTGAAATCGCTAAATTACATGATTTATAAGAAAATGGAAAAAAAACAGTATTTACTCGAAGGTTGTAAAATGTTAGTTATTCGCTTCTTCCAGTTTAAATGTCTTCAATTATTCTTAAACTTTAATTTTAGGAATATTTTGACTGGTAATGTTTGGGTCAAAATTTATGCATAAGTTAAAAAATTATTGTGCTTGCGCCCAATTAAAGAGGTAGTGGTCGTTTCTGTCAACAAAAAAAATCACTTCTTTACAAACCGCGATTTTGTCGTTACTTGCGGTTTGTATGGATATAACCAATTCTTTGACACAGGGCTAATGACCTCTACCGCCAAGATTGGGCTAATGCATAAAAGTATACGTACAAGTACGTATATTTTTATGCATGAGAGCCTACTGCCAGTACATGTCTTTTGAGTTACTATAGTTATAGTAATACTGTAATATCGAATATAAGAAATCATGGCTAGTGCACACACACTATCGTGTGCACTTACACTTACAAGTTATGCCGATTGTAATGAATGCGCGCACGCAACTATTCGCAATCACTGAGTGCGGCGGCTTTGAACACTTGTGACTAGCGGTCTGATCGGTTACGAGTCACGTCACTTAAATTAAGAGACAATTAAGTCACCATCCTTGTACTGCAAGAAGATATTCAGATGAGTTATGCCATACAAAAAATGTCCAGTACTTTGTCAAGTAGGCGTTGTTTAGTCGAGCTGTGTAACATCATTTTTGCATTGTTTTTATGCTTAACTTTGGTTAAGACCTCGTTTTAAAAGTGTGTATTTAAATCATCTTGTAGAATGAAATTGTTGTTCAAAATAACAGTTTACAAAAAAATAATAAAATTAAAAAACCCCGAGAAAAGTTATATATAAGGTTTTTGTTTTCCACTTTCACCCTCAATATTTTTCAGATAGGTAGGCGTGTTTCATTGAACACGGCTATACTAGCTTAATAAATCACCAGCCATATAAAAAACTTTATAGAAAATGCATAATTTGGAAGATAAAATGTCTCTTTGCGTTAGGGGTTAAGACTTTTCCAGTGGTCCAGTGATATGCGGAGAAGAGACACCGTTGGGTTTAAGTGGGTAAACTCCTGGAGTCCCACGTATCCCGACTGCCCCCCCCCCCCCAGGCTGTCGGGAATGCATCAAGCATTTCCAAACGTTAAAAAAATGGGGTTGAGACTTTGAGCTGGGTCACGGTTGGGTCTTCCGCGTATACCTTGGCTCTACCTATAGCGAAAAAACAGGAACACCGATGGGGTTTTAGTGAGTAAGTCACCCAGTCTCACATAGTCCGTTTGCTTTTCCCAGACTATGCGTAAATACTTTTCCCCAACGACAAAAAATGGTTAAGACTTAAAAATCACTTTGTTAATACAGTATGTCTGTATTCTCTTTACCCACTAGAGTAAAAAAAATGTACCTTCTCGCAGCTTCTAAATCCCTCTTTAAGCAGGTATAAATTTTAACCGAGAACTAAAAGCGAGTTCATAAACCACCAGAGTTCTCGAGTTCAAAACAGACTGTCAGTTAAATATAGTAGTTAAGTTCGCGGTTAAGTTTACGGTTTGTTTCGACAAAGAACTTCCTAATTCTTTATTTTACAACCAAACTTTATGCATCCATTAATGTCTGAAGGCACTATTAAAATGGTAGAAATATTTTTCGGAAAAATGCAATGTAGAGATCCCGGAGCGTGGAATCCTTAAATATAAGAAAACAATATTATTATTTTTCCATTGAAATTTCAGACTATTCATTACAAATTATTATTGTAAATATAAGATACTTGGCATTTAAATCATTTTAAACTTAAATAAGAAATCTGCAGAACTAATTACACAGAATGTGTAAGAAAAGTATTTTTTGTACTTTCTGCTGATGGCTGCTTTATTTATTCTTCAGTCAATGACTAAAATGAAAGTCAAAGTCCACTTTGAGATGCAATATTGCATTAATCAACTTTCTCGGTACAAATAACAAAAACATGTTGCAATCTTGTGAAGTTCGTGTACCTATGTAATAGGTATATGACTACGTAGAGTCAGCACAACAAATTAGTAATTATTTTTATTATGACAAATAATAATGGAGTGCGGCGGTACCTACGATCAGCGCCACATTTGTACATGGTGCTATCGAAGTTAATTTTAATGATATTTCTGGGGCAAGCGAGCAGACGGGTTACCTGATGGAAAGTAACTGCCGTCACCCATGGACACTCATGACATCCGAAGGCTCGCAAGTTCGTTGCTGGAATTACTGTTAAACTCACTCACTGAACGAAACACAGCACAACGCCGTTTCACGTAAGGATTGTGTGAGGCCGTGGTATCTTTGGTCGAGCCGGCCCATTCGTGCCGAACCATGGCTTTCCCACAATAAAACGTAATTTTTTTCGGTTCGGTTTGACGGTTTTCTAAGTCCAACGGTATATATTACGACAGTTGAAATTATTCGTGTTAGTCTAAAGGTTTAATTTTATACCGGCATTAGTATACTAATATAGCATCCATGCTGTCGCAGCTCTGTAGTGGCGCAGAGAAAAATGAGACTTAAAGTCTAGTGTGTTAAGTGTATGACATACAGTGGCATTTTATAGTGCCGAAATATTCTCGACGCATTCGACGGACTCAGTATTTTAATACACGATACAAAATTCTGTTATTGAGTTTCTGTTGAAGCAGTTTTTTAATATTGTATATTTATCGAGTTATTAAGAAAATAACTTTCGCGATTCCACGTCGTTCTGTTTCACCATGGCATATGAATGACGGTCGTAAGTGTGAAGAAAGAAAGGTTTTTTTTCTGCTTTATTCGCCCCCTTAAAAATTCGCGAAATACTTTAGCTGACACAATACAATAGGATATTTGTATTAATAAGCATTTCACCAATCAGGACCACTTCAGTGTATTCTCGGTGTGTCACAAGAGTCACAATATGACGCGACTTCAATTCGTGACACAATTGGAAACGTCTTCAATTGTGACAACAACTGACGGTGCATATTTAGAGCATTTCGTCGCGTCAGATTTGTGTCAATCACTCGTGTAAGACGCACATTCATTGACATTAAAATATTTCGCGTACTGTTAAAATAGTACTAAATCTTATAAGTACATATTAATAAGTCGATACAGACAACATACAAGTCACAACGTTTAAATATTTACGATTCTATTCAAATAATGAATAAAGAATAAAATATTCAGGGTTACATTGTTAACTAGTTTATTTCAACTCCGTGAAAACGTTAACATTAATTTATGTGGTGTGTAATATAAGGGTGAATCAACTTTTTTTTTGTACCGCAACTTCTGCCTTTACGAGTTTAAACAGTAATTATTACTAATACCTAATTTAAATCTAATCATATACACATTATCTTAATACATGGGCCAATATTATAACTGAGAATTTCAGAAAAAATACAGTTCTTGTATGTTTACAAGCAGTTGCCCGGGGACAAAAAATGTCCCAGAATTTGTATGAAAATATAGTTTTGTCCCCTGGACCACCAACTTTATACATAGAAATGTTTTGATTTAGTAATCTTTAGTAAATTATCGGTTAAGATATTTCATTGGCTATCGAATAAACTTATTTTATCGATAAAAAATACGCTGATCGACTTTTTATTCAAAGATTTGTCTAGGACAAGAAAAAGTTGATTTACCTATAAACAACACTTTTAGTAACAATGCTATTTTCTTAATATACACATAGGATTCTGACTTGTGTCTCGAGAAAACGTGATATGAACGTTATGATTAAAATAAACGGCTCAATATATAAATCTATAAACTCCACTTTAATCTTGTGACTAGGAGACATGATACATCACAGATTTACCCAGTCGAAAAGACCCCGTAATCGAATGACACAGCTCGCCCGTCACCGTAGGGCAGCGTAGGGTTAGTAATACAAATGTGTAATAGTAACCCTAAAGTACACGCGTCCGGTGAAATGGGTCACACCGACCCGTCCGGCTAATTGATTTATGACGTCTCGTATTTATATTTAACGGACTTTTTGAGCACAAACGGGACGGAACATTTGATGCGGGATCAAACGCACCGTTTGTATTAACGTTCCATCACAGTTTCATTGAAAGTGAAAACACGACGAAAAGATGAATGGATTGGATTGAAGATAGCTATAGTAGAATCATCGTAAGTGGGCACAAAACTTCATATGAAATGTCAAATTTTTACTAAAAGTCAAATAATTTTGATTTGATGTTATACCTACCTAGTGTATAATGCGAAGTATTTTTATAATACGAAGGATTTTATAAACCGAGACTATCAACAGAAAGAAATCACGTTTTGTATGGAAATGACAAATTTTTTGACAGAGGGTTAATGAACCATATCGAATATCTATGGTTCATTAACCCTCTTAAATAATAATCTTGAGCGAATGTATAGTAGAATAATATAATAATGATGTTTTGACAAGTGCGAGTCGTTAAAAAAACAAATTGTCATTTATTGTTTTTGTGGTTGATTTTGTGTTTTAAATAATATAAATAATACTGAGCTTATGTAATAATGAAATAATTATCTATCTACAACTTGACAGATTCTCCATACAATATCTATCAAATAAAGTTGGGGATAACCTATCTGTAAGTGGTGAAACAGGTCCTAAAGCTGAAAACAAACTGATCGGACGCGGCTGACGGCGCATACAAATACGTCCGCGACTAACGTCATACGTGGCTGACAGATCATACATAACGTCCGCGACTTACGGCTTATAGTTTGTACACTTAAATGTACGATTATTCTCTAATCTAGATCGCGGCTGTCAGACGCGTCCGTAAATCACGTCCGATCAGTATGTTTTCCGCTTTAATCTTGTACCTCAGTGATCGGCATGTTTTGACGGAGTCTATGGTAGCGTTCTTTGGGAATAATATTTTCGCGCGTGCATAGAACACATTTTCCAAATCGTCTTAAGTTTTTCTTTTTGTCTCTATGATTTATAATCTGCTTTAAAACTCCAAAGAACGCCGCATATGGTAATTTTTTTTTATTCAGGAGAAGGTAAACATTTCACATTGGTTGCATGTTTAACGCTTTGTTATTATCTGAAAAAAAATATCTGTAAATAAGATTTATATTAAAGTTTCCTTATAAGCGCTTTTTGTTATCTTACAAAAATATTTTAGCAAACGAAATTGTATCTTTCGGTGCACTGTTATAACACTAACTGTTCACACCTGATAAGCAGTGATATAACAGACCGATACCTTATCCGACATAATGTCTCAACATATTATATACTGTATATGTAACACATCCGACATATAAACACGCGAGTATCGAGGCGTGCGACGTTTTTGCTGCTAATTGGTTAGCAGATTTACATTATACACGGTTCATTTGGCTAATGATAGACTAATTGCGTGATAATTGAGTTATTATAACGATACCTCCGAGTAGAATATTGACTATTGTAGGATATATAGAGATATCTTCAGATTTAAAATGGTAATTTAGCCGTGGAAGAGCCATGCTTCGGCACGAATGGACCGGCTCGACCGGAGTGATACCACGGCCTCACGGGTAAACTGGCGTGAAACGGTGTTTCGTTCAGCGAGTGATTGAGCGGATGATCGAACCCCCATCCCTATTCACATTCCCTAATCCCTCATAAAGGCCGGCAACGCACTTGCGACACATCGGATGTCACGAGTGCCCAGGGGTAACAAAAAAAATCATCAAAATCGGTCCAGTCGATTGGGAGAAGTTAAGTGACAAACAAATGCGCATTAAATAAATATAAATGTATATTAAGATTAGCATGAGTTCCTGCCGATTTCGTTTATTGATAATCCATCGTTAAAATGACACTATTCTAGTTTATATATTAAATGTATGTATGAGTCTCACTGCCACACTTATGTCTGGTTTACACGTATTAAGTAGATAAGTAGGTAACTCAATTGTGACCTAATTTTAAATCGTTTAACTTCATGTAAATATAAAATTTAGTAGCAAGTGGCAAGTCATTTAATGACTTAAAATTAAGTTAACTACTTATAATTTAGGCTGATATGGAAATGTTATAATAACACTAATAAAGTAATATAAGGAATTAATTGCGGACGTTTTGCACCTAAATTGACCAGGGAGGCAATTCTCAGGACGTGAGAAAAATTTTATCTTTTTTACGAAATATTTCGTGTCTGAAGCGCTGAGAATACAACAAACTGTGTTTCGCTCGTAAAAAGTTCACAATCGATATTTTATTCGAATATGAACTTTTTCTCACATCCTGATAATCCCCCCCCCCCCTTGAGAAGTTATGTTGCACTAACACAACACAATTTCGACAAAAGGGCTTATAAAAGCCGACATCTAATAGGATTAGTAAGCCGATACAATGCACATTGTGTCTTTTGTTATTCACTAATGTGACGGTGCACGAATGTCCCAAATGCCCAAATCCAGCTGTTGACATGCGCTCAGCAAACACTAACTAATCCAGCTGCTGATGAAATTATGACGTCATGTGGAGCCATAGATCTAAGAATGCAATAGACTTGCCTATTTATGTCTTAAAATAAAGGACGCCATGTTTAATGTTATTATGAGCAACTATGGTTGAACATACATAAAAAAAATATATATCCACAGCCGAACGTATAACCTCCTCGTTTTTGGAAGTCAGTTAAAAAGTGGCTACGAAGTACGGTTCGTGTGATTAGAAAAGCACACTTCTCACTTGAAATAAGTCCTAATAATTCAACACTTTTCATAAAAAACCCATCGTATAAAATGGTGAAATTCGAATAATTTCTTTTCCTTTTTTTTATTTTTACCTATACTATAACGAGATCAAATTGTTTTTTTGTTGAATAGCATTATTTACAATATAAGTATTACCGTCACAACTATCATTTTAAATATAATTCTTCCGTGCGTGTATTTGTCACTGAACTGCTCCTAAATGACAAGGTGACCGATAATATCATATTTTTTGTATGTTTTTGGTTATTTGGAAATGGTTTAGATTCCCACACCAGGACCGGCTAAGCAAGGTCTGTCGGGTCCCTTAGTAATTGGGTGAGCGAAGCGAGCCCTCTGTATCAACGAAATGAGTACATGTGTCCAGAATGTTAAAATTATGTAAGATATCGGACACAGTCACATAATACTGTGAAAATTCCATTTTCAAAGCCCTCGTAAAGCTGCGCTATTTCGCTAGTAATAATATAGTAATCTATCTATGGTCATATCGTCAGTGTGCACGATACCTTACGCGCGTGCGCCGCCCCGCGTCAGAGCGCGTCACATTCCGCGCTGACAGATGTTTTTTCTATCACCTCGTAAATTACGCGCTCATTCATCGACTTCTGAATGGACGTGCATTTTGGTCCTAATCGTATTACCGGTGCGTTTTTGTTGTTACTACTATCAATGGATGTGCTTTGTAGATTACAGTAGTGTTTTCTTAGTAATGTAACTGATATTCGTATTTGCATTCGAATTCGCAAATTATCCGCATATTTTTCAATATTTGCATTCGCAAAAACTAGTCTCATTAAAAACACCGAACAAGAGCGAATTGCACTCGCATGTATATTATTCGTTCCACTTTATACATCTGAGGAAATTAATATATTTATTATAAATCAAATGTAAACTTGCAAAACAATGGATAATTATTTCTTAATAAATCTTATATTAAAAACAATTAGGAAAATAACGTAAAACTAATCTCAAAATAGAACAAAACTATCGGAATGAACTTTCTGTGACAAAATTGATTTTATTAACCAATATTGGCTCTGCTATGTTTAATTGAACACGAAACTTTAAACGTGTCAAATATTTTACACGCGCTTTCTTAATTAAAATATTATATTCGCGAATGATGAAGATAAATATTCGCAATGGCATTCGCGTTTGCGAATATGAAAAATCGAACATTCGTTACATCACTACTTTCTTTAAATTAATTAATAATTACAGAAACCTACTGCTACGTGTGAATTATTAATAAGATAAATGTAATGAAATAAATAATATATTTTGTCATTCAAAGCATTTATACATTACCTGTCTAACTACACTAAACTGAAGTTTAATCATCATTCAATGTCTCTGGATGCTGTCATTAAATAGTGCTCCGAAAATGTCAATAAAATTTTAGCTAACGAATTTTACGGTAATATAGAACCCAAAATTTCGTAACTCGTACGTAAAATATTCACAAGTGCAGATTTTTTTCGCGGCAGCAAGTTTAGTGTATGAATCACCATTTGCCACAGACATAGAGAAATTTTTACAAATAATATAGAATATTTTTACAAACGTAAAAATATACGACTATATCAGACAAAAATTGGTGGAACCGGATAACCGGAATATGTACAAATATAGTATTTTGATATTTCCATCGATTGACATTACATCAGGTAGTTTTCATTAACCTTCTGTCAAAATAATTGTCATTTCTATACAAATCACATTGGAGAACAAAGAGTTGTGTTACTTTGATTTTGTCAATTGCGGTTTGTATAAAAATTACAATTTTTTGACAGAGGGTTGTCATTAGCCCTCGCTTCCGCCAAGATTAGCCGAAATTACTATCTAATAGGTAAAGTTAGGGCCTGTTTCAACTATTACTGTTAAGTGTTGGATAGTCTATCCACAACTTTTTTGACAGATGTTGCGTGGAGAATCTGTCAAAAAATTTTGGATAGTCTAACAGAAGCTTTATCAGTGAGCGATGAACCGAGAACGAGAATATTCCGGCCTGATAAAATGCTGTGTATAGAAAATCGAATTATTTTAATAGATAACAAACGTTCCAATATGATTTATAATTATCGTGTTGTTAAACAATCATAATAAATTATGAATGAACTAGTTACTGTACAATTTGTTAACTGTTATCTAAACACTATTCATTGAACTTAATTTTTGTTATTAACAATGTATATTGTACAAACAAGTAATTGTCGTCTATGACAATATAGAATATCAATAGGACAAGAATTTTAATTATTTTATATTGGCTTTTGACATTTTTATATTAATTAAAGTACGCGACAGATTTGTTACGCTATGACTATTCCAGACCACTCTATTTCATTTCAAAATAATTTAAACTACATTTTTGTTAATAACATCAAAATTGGCAAACTTTCTTTAAAATATTTGAGTGGAAGTAATAAGAATATTTGCATATTTAATAAACATTTCCCGAATGACCCAAGACAAGACCCGTGAAATATTTATTTTCTTTTTATTATATGAGATGTGATTGGACCTTATTAGGTTTAAATTAAGGGGACGTCCCACCGCGACCCATTCACTACAACGAGCAACAATAACTTCAATTCATTTCACAAACGTTCACACAACGTAAATCAATTATAGCTGTCCACAATATCACTTTTTTTTTTCAAATGAAACGCTACAATCGAATTTCAACTCTATATCTTATAACTAAAGTTAATTTTTGTTGTCAGGTTGGTGGCTAATAAAATTAATGCATTAGCTCCCTTTGAAGTCACGTTCACAATCGGAACTTGTCTCGTTAGCTACTTTTGATGTGTGTCGATCTACGTGTCGATCGTCTGAACTGATTTGTTCACATTTCTTAGTATTGTGTCAAATTTTGTCAATCAAATCACAAACATTGTCAATTATCGCTCGCGCTTATAAGCAATAGTCAGGATTTACGATCTACCAATAATATCGTGTCTATAATAATAAGACCATAGTCAGATGGACCAATGGCGTGCCCCATACGCGCACCCGCCCCGCTCACCTCTCGCCCCACTAAACAGACCCAAAAAATCATACATTGTGCCTTCCTTATCATCCTTTATTTTCTGATATAATAATAATTATGTTAAAGACGCGCCCAACACTAACTATGGTGAGAAACTGTAGGATCTGCAGAAATAACAGAAGGCCGAATATAAGGCTCAACTCACACCGTAAGAGCGGCGAAGGGCAACGGAGCGCGGAGTCCAGCGACTTCTCGAGCAATCGCGGGAATCCGCGGGCCTTCTCGAGCCCGACTGCGATGGTTGATAATAATTATTATAGTAAGGCAAATAAATTTCAAATTTATATCACACTAAAACTGCGCTTCGCTTCGTTGCCCTTCGCCGGTCTTTCGGTGTGAGTTGAGCCTAAAAGTATTAATACATAATCGTGACATCACGTTTACATAGTTTTTCACATTAAAATTTTAGTACTTACCTTCTACACCTGACAAGTAATAAAATATTATAGAATTAGCCGATTACGACTATGCAGCCGAAATGTTGTCTAGTTGATCTAAAATTGAAATTGATGAGGATTTTTGTAGATAAAAACTAGGCTTCCATATTTTTTTGCTCGTAACTATCGATTCCTACTTATATGCCCTAAAGTTTAGACCGATAATATACACAATTTGCAGCTAGAAAATTTTTAGAAAAGACGAAGCATTCTTTACAATTTTCAAAAATGCTTTTCGAAATGGAATCTTAACTGTCTGTTGCCAAAATTGAGATAGATATAATTATTAAAATAATGTACATCTTCTTAAATATAATAAAGGTATGTTGAGATAGAGTAACACGATATTATGCAAGTGTCCCTTTTGCATGTCAATGTTTGCAGAACTGTGACGTCACGTGCCAACAGCTACATCGTGACTAATCACTTATCACTCTATGACATAATAATGTAGAAAAGGGATTTGAATATGACTACTGTACTTCAATGAAATCTTTACTAGTATTTAGAGATGGTAAAAAAAAACAATATATTATAATTGAGAAAGTTTGCGTGTCAACCTTCAGAAGTTAAGCGGGACATAGAAATAACAGACACTACCAACCTCTCTATGAACATACAAAAATAAAAAATATAAATATCCACAGCCGAAAATATAACCTCCTCGTTTTTGGAAGTCAGTTCTAAAAAGGCCGAATAAGCAATATCGATAACATTAACGGCATTTTGAAATTTTTTGGCAATAACTAGTAATTTTACATAACAGTTATATTATAATAAGAAAATTCGGGCAATAGTTTTTACTGCTTATATGTAGAAAGTGCACAATTTGCGAGTATCCGAAACTTTTCATTCTTGCCTTTTGATAACTAAACATCAGATTGTTTTACATCAACCCGAAAAGGAAATGGATAATGAAATGTGAACAAACGCAGGTTACTGCCTCATTAAGAAGTCTTTGATGTGGCTTAGTGGTTGTTGTTAGAGGAATTCGATAGAAGACACTGTTTTGTGCTTCAAAAAAGAAACGACCCTTTGAATGTAACTTTATAATTAGAACTATGAACATAGAAACATGTTTTCGAATGTCCAACAGTTATGTTAAGCTACAAACTATTTAAATTAAGAACTCACATAATTCTTTATTTGAAAAGTTACTCCATAGTATAGTCCCCTATAAGTTGAAACCAGCATTTATTTTTACTAGAAACATTATTCCGAGGATGATATTTGTAGTTTATGGTTTTCGATTTTGATACTTGGTCATGTTTATTATCTATATTATATTATAGAAAAAGGAACATCATTCACCTTAATAATTATTAACTTTTTGTGCTGATAACAGCACAAAAGGTTAATAATTATCAAGGTTAATTTCACAAGAAATAGGTTATGCCATAGAGGAATTATGTTACACCTAGATACCTCATTACGCAAAAATATCGTTTGTCGCATAAAAAAGTTAACTATTCCACGATAATTATTATAAAAACTATTCTTGCTTTCTCAAGATTCTCTCTTCACCGTAAATCTCGAAAAAATCGGTTCACCGATCGAAGCCTGAAAGCTTCACAAACACTATCACATTCATAATATTAGCACATATTAGTGTTGATGTGTATCGTCCACTACAGAAAATAAAGCCAGAACAAACTTTAAACCAGGTTACAGAAGTCAAGTTAAAGCCAGTGACACTGTACACAGTTTTAACAGGAAGGAGACGCTATCTTATGTATAAAATGTTTGTTTTCAACATTTGATTATCCTTCGTTAAGCAATTAAAAGGATTATAAAAGACGCAAGGAAAATTGTTCTCAAGTTTCAACATTTACTAAAACTAGAGGTAGCCCTGTCGAAATTTGAACATAAATATTGAAATCAATCCATCAATCACAGACTTCAATTAGGCATAAAGGTCCCGTTACTAGGTTGACGTTTGTGTTTTTTTTTAATTATATTAAAAAAACACAAACGTCAACTATATACAATGGAATATATCGTGTTATGTCAAAATATTGTAGTGTGCGTGTTGTAGTGTGAGTAGCGTTTTATTTCATATTAAATATAACTGGGAGAAATTTCATGCTTTAACGCCTACGCGTCTTTCGTAAAAAGGGGTACAAACTTTTCCGATCGCGTATCAGTATACAGATAAATCTCTATCTTATGGCTTGCTGAAGACGAATTTGACTCTGGATGGAACTTGTATTGAAATATTTAAAATTATCTTTAAACCACTTCAAAACAAACTTTAATTCTTAGAAAATTATTATGTGTGTAAAATCCTAAACCGTACAATGCACATATACCTCCACTGCTTAGCAAACCATCAAAAGCTGGCAAACCTTGACAGTGTGCCTCATGCAGAGGTAGCCACATCTAGGCATACCAACACCTGTGTCTATTACACTGATATTGTACTTTATTCGCAAAACAAACAATCTCATAATATTATAAACAAACTATAAACTAAATGAAATACAAACTAACAATATGCATACTTAAAAATAAAAATTATAAAAAGAAAACCTTTCCCAGGTCGTCCCATCTGGCAGAGTACCCAGCAAACTGATAGCGTTGCCTCGTTGGCCGGCAGTTGCCTCCTCAATAAGAGTTAGGTTAGGTTAGAGGCTAACCTAACTCATATTGAGGAGCTAACCTAACCTAAGTGTCTCCTCAATGTGAGTTAGGTTAGCGGTTAACCTAACCTAAGTGTCTCCTCAATATGAGTTAGGTTAGCGGTTAACCTAACCTAAGTGTCTCCTCAATGTGAGTTAGGTTAGATTAGCAATTAACCTAACCTAAGTGTCTCCTCAATATGAGTTAGGTTAGCGGCTTACCTAACCTAAGTGTCTCCTCAATATGAGTTAGGTTAGCGGTTAGACTAACCTAACCTAACCTAAGTGTCTCCTCAATATGAGTTATGTTAGGTTAGCGGCTTACCTAACCTAAGTGTCTCCTCAATATGAGTTAGGTTAGCGGTTAGACTAACCTAATCTAACCTAAGTGTCTTCTCAATGTGAGTTAGTTTAGGTTTACGGCTTACCTAACCTAATTGGCTTCTTTTGATTTAAAATTGTAGCAAAAAGAAACTTTCATATCTATACCTCTATATCAATAACATAAAGCTGAACACTTCGTTTGTTTGTACACGCGAATTTCAGGAACTACTGATCGGAATTGAAAAATATTTTTGTGTTGGTTAGTCCATTTATCGAGCAAGGCTATTTGCTATAAAACATTACACTACGACCACCAATAGTAGCCGAGCAGTAATAAAAAAATGTTGTAAAAACGGGATAATTTATAAAGTTCCACGCGAACGTAGTCACGGGCAACAGCTAGTTGTTTAATATATTTATTACACCTAGAACCATCATGAACCGTATAACACAGTGTCATAAGGATTATTTGGTAATTTTATTAATAAAAAACATCAAATGCTTCAAAAGTTAACGACTTTTTTTGGAAATTATTATTTGACAACCCTAACGTTATAACCATAATATTTCGTCGTATGCGATTCATACGCGTGGTATTAGTTACCCACACAACGATGTATTGTATTCGAATATTCGATTTTACGGTTTGAGCCTTGGTTACGCAATATTAAGATATTCGCATTATATCGGCCGTTTAATAACACGCCAATATTTATGTATATGGCAACTACCCACGGCATGCATTTAAATATGAATTTTGTGTAAATAGGCAACAATCAAAAATAGGGGTATCAAAAATGTCTATTCTATACAAATTTGTTATAGCTGATGTATATAAATGTAATTATTTTGCTAAGATCATTTCTCTTATATTGTTCACTTAAGCTGCTTTTTTATTTTTGCTATACATACATAGATATGGGTTTTTACATTGCTTAGCAGATACTACTACGAGAGCCACAAAGAAAGGTGTTCCAGTGGCACAAAGCGAAGCCGACGCCATGTTGAATTAAACTTTAACAGACTTGCAACATTCTCTGCAGACTGTACTCGTATAGAAATAATATACCGACGTACTTAGAAATCTTCGGTTGTTTTAAGCAAAATATAGTTAATTTTGTACGCATGTACAAACTAGATTACGTCATCAGTAAGTCTCGACATTTTTTCGAGCCGTAAGAACTCTATATCTTATAAGATACTCGTGGCTAGTGGTGAAGCATATAAGTTATAGCTTTTCCGTCACTGAGGTATTCATACCAAATTTCAGCAAAATCATTTAAACAGCTTTAGCGTGAATAGACAAGGGTAGACACACTTACGTTTATTATAATAATTTATGTGTCCGTTTTTGATATCGTATATTAATCGTAACTTGGTAGTGGCAACCCTAACAGCAGGTGTGTCCGAGGCCCGAGGTCGCGCATTGTCGTGGGCATGGCGGCCGTCTGCGGCGCATCCCCGACGACCGACGACGCCGCGCCGGGTGAGATCATGCGAAATGTTCGAGAAAGTTCGCGTGGAGTAAGACATACGCGGACGCGTGTACACGAGGCCAGTTTTGCAAGCCAGTTCTCATTTAAACTGGCTTGTCAACGAATTTACTGAGATTACTAGCTTAGAAATGAGGCAAGTTTCGTCTACACGAAGACAGAAATACTAGCTTGAGAGCTCGCTTACATTAGCTTGCTGTCCTGTCTTGAAAAACTGTTCTCCTGTATCGTATATAAGGCGCACTAGCTTGCACAAGCACAAACATACATACATACTTTAAAAAAACAACCCTCCTTCTGGCGCAGTCGGGTAAATAATTATTCTTCGTAAATATATGGAGCAAATTGTAGTTAGGCTGTTCCCAAAAAAACTATTTTTTCACAGCTAAAAATATTGGCAAAGACTTTATTTGCTACTTGTAGCATAAAGTGATAGAAACATAGGTAAATCTTACTTTTATTATAATGTAAAGAAAATTGCTACTTCCAATAATATACTGTATATTAAACTCAAACGGCTATGTAATAGTCAATAACTGTCGTACATAGGATGTTCAGGACAGGTTATAGATACCCCCTACAGTTATCTCATACATTAACTCATTCATTACAGACGACAGCCCATTACTTTGACAGCAAGCTAACTTTATTTGCATTACTGGAATTTCAATGCATACTTCATGCTCCTTTCTTGTAAAAAAAATGGTGTCAAAATTATGAAACAGTGTTTTCGAACCTAAAAGACATAAATATAGCATATTCCCCCTTAATATACCGGCAACTGCTAGAGAAGGTGGCTCCTAAGCTCATTTACTTTCTGACTTTATAAAAAACACTTAAAGTAGAAACTCTAAAATATCAACACATCCATAAAAGGAAACGAGGTGGTTAAGGATATAGAAATGCGCGAAGTCATTGAAATTGAACCATAGACATACGGATACGCGACCGAAATTATGTCAGTCTGTCAGTCTAGATATACCTCACGTACTTGCCGAATTGCAGCTGACTCACGGTGACATCATTATAGAAAACAGGAAGTATGTCCACAACAGAACACGTCAGAATTTCCCTAAGCCCATGTTTTGACATTCACTTTTTTTAATCCGCACTCAAAACGAATTTTAATCTTTAAAAATGTAACGAAAATAAAATTTCCATGAATCGTGTGCGAGTATTTAAAATAGGAACATTCATATATCTTTCGAATTTAGAATGGTACATTTTTATCTGTTTAAATGTCAGATAACCTAGACACATTTTTAGCGACTGTATTATATAAGGTTTATATTTAGTGTCAATCTCTTTATTGCTTTCGCAAAGTCTTATTTAAACAAAATTAGTGTGCTAATTTTTTATGTTAATGACATCATGATTACGCGCGGGAACGGTAAAATTTCTGTAAATCTCCCTAAAATGTATTTAAATAATATAAAGCTGAAGTTTGTTTGTTGGCGCTAATCACAGGCACCGCTGGCCTGAATTGAAAAATATTTTTTTGTTTTCTAGTTCATATATCGAGGAAGGCTAGAATATAACACCACGCTACGACCAATAGGAGCCGATCAGTAAATCAAAGCATGTTTGTTGTAAAACGGGATAATTTATAAAGTTTCACGCGGACGTAGTCGCGGGCGACGACCTCTGTGGCTCAGTTGGTAAGCGCGTTGGTAGCTTACGCCGGGGGTCGCGGGTTCAAATCCCGCCGACGG
>JAOTAV010023282.1:0-22298 GCA_026546445.1 Cyclargus thomasi
TGATATTTGTTGACATTTTGTCGGTGAGCTAGGTTGTTAGCTTCATTTCCAAGATGCTTCGGCACGAATGAGCCAAAATTTTGACGGCCTCACAGAAAACTGTTGTGAAATGGCGCTGTGCTGTGTTTCGTCCGGTAAGTAAGTTTACCTGTGGCCCGACTTCGCTGCACATACCGACCGACAACGCACATGCTACTTTTCGGATGTTACGGAGACGGTAGTTGCTTACCATCAGGTTAACCGTCTACTTCCCTTGACCCCTTGACCCTTAAATAACATAAAAAGATGTATCATGCATACAGTGGCCTAACTATGTCAAATTATTATTTTTAAAAAAAAAATTAAAACCGACTTCTAAATGAAAAAACTAAAATAGTACAAAAGAAACTAAAAAGTATTAAATAAAATTTATTCTTTAAAAGAGCCTGTTTCAGAATTCGGTGAGGCATCAGACTATCTCGTACACAATCTTTATAATTTTGAAGTCGGTACCAGTCAAAAATTTAAATTAAGACAAATCATGCCGTGTTAGCTCGTTCGTCGTAAGTCGGTTTTAATTTTTTGTTAAAAAATAATAATTTTATATTAAAAGCAGAAGTGTTTGTCTGTCTCTTACCTCTTCACACTCAAACTCATAAATTTTGCTGGATATCGAATATTTAATATTACGGAAAATGTACCGCCTAAGCGCATTAAAATGGAATCCACGCGGACGTAGTCCCAGGTAGCAACTAGTGTTATATGAATAGGGATTGGGTACGTATGTATGGGTAACATAGTTGGCAATAAATTTCAACTTAAGTTTATCAGCTTGAAGACGCAATTCCAATGCACCGGAGATCACAAACATCTTGTAGTCGCTAGTCACATACCCCGGTGTAGTCGGCAAAAACGATCACATTTCTGATGTCCCAGAGCAGTGGCTTCCAAAGTTTCGGTTTAAAGATCTTTATTTCCCATTAAGTAATTTCGTCACTTGTATGAGAATAATATAATAGTTTAAAATATTGAAAGTGCGAGTAATTTTAAAAATTTAAGGAGCTAATGTCGTTGGTATACTTTGTAGGCGGTTGTCCAAGTGCAAAAGCGTATTTTTTTTTTTTTTTTCCTGGTTATAGTGTATGTTGATTGATAAATAGTTAATGATATAGTATAAATGTTATGATTTAGCTATCGTTTATGTGATTAAGTAATAGCCGTTTATAAGTATTCAAAGATTTCGCTTCTTTTACAAATTTAGGTAATTTGTTGTACAGCTGTGCTCCTATATATGTAGTGTTGTTTTTACCAAAATTAGTTCTAAGTTTGAGGAGCAGCATTATAATATAAATATATTATGTGAATACTGAAACGAATACACGTATGTTAACGAGAGTGCTGTCTGTGCGTTTCTAGAGGTACTTTTTATATTAATCTATCTTATATTTGTAGTTAACAAAGATACAAGTAAAAGGTATCCGTGATACTCGTAGAGCGTCCGTGGTCTAGTGGGTTCCTTTGGTTCGCACTCGAGAGGGTGCAGGTTCATACCCCGGTGGAGGCGTGTACCAATGAGACATTTTCCGATCTTGAGTACATAATACGGATTCTCATTGCTGTGGGAGAGCGATGTTTCGACACGGATGGACTGGCCTCACAGAAAGCAGGCGTGAAACGGCGTTGTGCTGTGTTTCGTGGTCTGGTGTTTGGTGGCCTTTTCCCAATTCCCCCTATAGATATTCCCATTCCCTGCTCCCTCATTAAGGCCGGCAACGCACTTACGACTCTTTGGGAATCGCGAGTTTCCATGGGCGACGGTAGTTACTTCCCATCAAATAACCCGTCTGCTCGTTTGCCCGCTAAATATTTTAAAAGAGACGCAAAAATGTGTTAAAATCCTTTACTTTATTTGACTGATAAAAGTTGATTAAACGGTTTTGTGCGTCACATCTACAATCTATAAAATATTTTTATTTGTAAAGCGCTATAACTGGACATTTCTAGACCGACCTGGCTAATGCTAGTTTCTAAATATTCTTGTAAGTTCAAGAAATATCTTACTCCTAATGTAACCATTAGGAAGAAGTTAACACAAAATTTGCTAACTAAATAAAAAAAAAATTTATTTCTTAGTAAATTTGAAGCAAATGTTTTCAGAATGTCTACATATTGCCCTACCACTGTACTAATTCAGACCTCAGCCGTGCGAGAAGGATCTACAATTGACGTCCACATAAGATGGCGACAAAAGCAAAATTAACTATTCCATAATTTCGTCTTATACTTGATAATAAGCTACGAATCGTTTTATTCCTTAAACATAGATACTACATTATATTTCAGAGCTGTAGTAGCGAAAACACGATAGCTTAAAATTTTCTCGATAAAAAAAAACACAAAGATGGCTCTAATTTAGACGCATATTTCTTCGTTTCACGCATGGCGCATTCGACGGACTCAGTATTTTAACACACGATACAAACCTCCGTGACGCCTCCTGGGTCTAGTGTTATAGAGCGCTGCTCTTGGCTCGGGGGTCGTCGTTCGATTCCCGCGTTGGAAACATGGTGTTTTCAAGTTTGGTTAGGACAATGCAGACTGATCACCTGGTTGTCTGACAAGTAAGATAATCCATGCGTCGGATGGGCGTGTAAAAACTCGGTCCTGCGCTTGATCTCTCGCCAGTCGTGTCGGTCATCCGTCCCACTGAGTTATGAGAATAAAGAAGAGAGAGAGTGCTCTTATGTAGTTCGCACACACTTAGGCAATATAAATTTACTCCTGCGTAACAGGCCTAGTTTCAATGAAACCGGCCACTTTCACCGAAACCGGTGTGGGAGGTTATTACACGATACGAAATTGAGTTACCGAGTTTCTGTAGAAGCGGTTTTTTTAATTTTGTATATTCAGCGAGTTAGTCGTAGACCCCTGGAGTATTTCTAACCCACTTTGGGAATCACCATCCTCTAGACTATCAGGTAACGTATGCACGCCCTAACTCGATTTATCCAGCCTTTGGCCCGCGACAATTCAGCCGGACTCGAAGCTTATCGCAGACTGTGTGACGAAGCTTTTTAGCAAATCCTTTGATCTGCTGCACTTAAAACTCCTGAAACGTCTTCATTCTTCACTGATAAGAGCGAATCTGTTCTATCTTTAGATGGACGAAGCGTAAACGGCAAAAATATAAGGACACTGGTCCAAGAATTAATAATCTGAGAGCTCATAGCTTTGCGTAGGTATTTGAGGCAAACTGAAACCTTGTCATATAACTCTCCTATTAAAACCCAATAAGGCACGGCAGCCCTGGCTGATGAGAAGCGGGGCCTACCCTACATATTACCTAAAGTAAAAAAAGTAAGATATATAAGAGGCAATATTTATATATAGTGTTTTAATGTCGTAGTTGAATATTTAAAAAATAGAAAAAATAATAATCCAGATGATTTACTGGGGATTTAAACATTTTTCGTTTTTTTTTTTAGCCCCGCTTCTCACCAGCCAGGTCTGTAGTTCCGTATTGGTGTGTTATATAGGAGAGATACATTACAGGGTTTCAGCTCGTCTCAAATACCATCTCAAAAATTGCTAGTTCTTGATTTATAATAACACAACTAGATAGGTGTTTCAATAAACTGAAATAATTTATAAGGAAGCTTATCGATGCCTTCCTGCCTCAACCTCGTATCTTAAAAATTGCTACATTTAATTGGACAAAAAAACTGATTATATTATTTTTCTTAGTAATCGTACAAAACTAGATATGAGGTTTTTTTTTTTTTTTTTTTTTTTTTTATTATATTTATTTAAGGGGATTTGTCGGTGACCGACTATGCCTCCCCCATGAAACATCAAATTACAAAAAAACAATTATAAACTATTAAACTACTACTTACTACAACAATCAACTGCTTAAAAACTACTCATAAAATCTAAATATATATCAATTAGAATTCGGGCCTCTTCTGAATTAGGTGAGGACAGAAAACTATTACATACTCCTATATTTCCTAGAATATCATAACCTAAGAAATCATTAAATGGACTATTTGTGTCTCAAGTTATTTGTGTCTCAAGTTACAAGCAGGAGTAATCGAAAATAAAGATAATATTCCAACCAGTTATAACTACAGTTGTGTATTCTGGGATTTAAGGTAGTTTATACTTTATCTTTTTTTACGTTTCTTAAAATATTTTGTTATTAATTCTGTTTGTCTATTTATTGATTACAATATTGTAGACAAGCATACTATTAACATTATCACTCTGTGATCACAAATCACAGTGTAACAAATAACCGGAATATTAGTTTGTTTGTTAGCTGACTTTCAAGAGCATATTTTCCTAGTCTATGAATCGCGCCCTGGTCATTGTGTCTTTTTATTTTTATTTCAAATTTAGAATTTTCAGTGTAAAAAATACTACTAATTAGCTTTAACAACTAGTTAAATTATAAAGTTTTAAAAATTGCTAGCTCTTAAATTACTCGACGAAAAAAAGCAAAGGCTACAGTGACCGTTTATTCAATGCGTGCAAGGACTAGGGGGCAAAGGCGAGATGATCGCGCCAACTCGCCATTAGTCCACTAAAATAAACCTAGAAACATACACTATTGCATACAATATGGTCTTTTTCCACGGAAAAAGAGAAAACTTTCTCTTGTGAAGTTCACTTTTTGCAATTGCGCCCTTATTCATAGGATAAAAGAAATATATCGATATTTATAACTTCTAGGTCATATATAGTACATATAATAGTATGTGAACAGTGGCATAACTACAAGGTGGCAAACCGGCAAGATTCTATGGGGTGGCAAGCCGGCAAGATGCTTCGGGTCCCCAGCCGGAAGGGGCCCCCGATCAGCCCCCCTAGACATGTTACAAGCGATTATTTTTTTACCATAATCGCTTGACGTGTTTTTGTATTGGATTGACATGGAGGAACAAAAACGAATTTGCCACGGGCCTTGAATGGTATAGTTATACCACTGTATGTAAATCACCATTTCTGGGTAATTATTGAAAAGGCTACCTACAACTCCGTTGACAGATTCTCCATACTTCTCAGTAAGATAAGTTGTGGATAGCTAATATTAGTATTAGACTATTAGTACAACAGTATCAGGAAGTGCTGTAACAAATCTTAGTGATTATGTAGCATTCTAATCTTACATCTTGTTACAAATAAACTCAAAAAGTACTGTTGTGATATTAATATTTTTTCACTTATTCAATTGCTTTATTACCACAGAGTGATATCGGCTATAATACATAGAAAATCTCCATATACAGGGGAACAAAAAAGGCCAGTTAGCAATATTGCAAATAATTGCAGATAATACATGTTTTGTACATTGTAAATAATTGAAAGCTTTTAATAGAATTGTTACTACAAAATCTGTTTAAAGTTATTGTTAACTCCCGTGGGATCATTTTCATGTAGGCAAAGTCACAGGAAAATACTAGTAGTCAAGGAAATTTTTAAATTGTATTTTTTAATTGTTATTGTATGTATACCTTTTGAGTTTATTCATAAGAAATATACTAATAATATGAAGAAGAACAATTTTGTATATGTAGTACAAATACAAAATTGTTCTTCTTAATATTAGTATAGGCTAGATGGCTATTGCACCTCAAAATTTTCTTCAATGAATTAAGTTTCTTTATCCTTTAATAATGTTTTTTTAAAATTATGTAACTCATTCTTTTATATATTCAACTATTCGTTGTACATAGAAATTATTTACACGAAAATATACACAAAAAGAAAGACGACACAACAGGAACTGCTTATCACTAAAAAATTTTTTTCCTTTAGCCCTATAGAGAGAAATGTGATGGAAAATATGAGATAGGGCATGCAAAAAATATATAAATAAAAGTAATAATAATGAAATAGTGAAATTGGGGTTGAAAGTTTGTATGAAAATACTTCTCACTGCAAGTGAAGCCACGGTAAAGCTACTTTCAGTACAAATTTTGCTCAAGGAAAGAAACGATATATTTACTTTCAGTTATTAAAAGTATAACTAGTCTGGTAACTAGCTAATATTATTATCAGTGGAAGCATTTTAAACCGAGTAAATACAGTCAGCCTTGCCACCGCCCTGTGGTCGAAAGGCGACCATAAATATTCAAAATTCAAGTTTCACTATTGGGCCATCGTATAAAGAAGCTATAAAAAAACTATAATCTATTGTTAATTCAATCACGTACACCAATATTATTTTAAAATATGCTTTAATCTTATCTCTCTAAAATATTTTTAATAAATAGAACGCTACGCTAAGCAAAAGAGTATTTCGTGTATGATTAATGTGTCGTGTCAAAATATTTTACTGTGCGTAGCGTTTTATTTATTAAAAATATGCAAGAATGAAGAATACTTTAAAATAATATTGGTATTTCACTCTCCTCCATAACAACTATAACTGGGAGTTTCATGTTTTAACATCCACTCGTCTTTTGTAAAAAGAGGTTCAGTGTTTCGCTTGCGTATTATTATATAGAGAACACATTAAATTCTACATGTAATGTTATTTTACGCGGTTTATGGTTTGCCTTATAAATGAGACCACAGTCACAGTCGAGTTAGTTGATATCTGCACCCTACGGGGAAATGTCCAATATAAAGTGTCTCGCAAAACTATTCGGAGGTTGCATTGGTTAAATGGTTTAAGATTTTTCAAAGTCTACCTTCGCACAAATTGAAGATAAGGTTTTAAAGTGAAAACAATAATAAAACGGCATTTATTTATTCATCAAGCATTAAAATCTAAAACATCATAATAATAACATCAAAAATTGCCTTTTCTAAGTAAAATATAAAAAACTTAAAATATCTGATCACGTAGACGTTAACGTACCCCTATGAAAAAATAGGGATTTTATGTTACAGTAAAAAAAAGTTTGTCATACACTTAAAATTACTCGCGCATTCTTTATTAATATCCATGCGAGAAAAATCCTGTCTTCACATCTTCTCGTCGAGAAAATCATTTTCTTCTAGTTCTATACTTAAGCGCTATCAGTGCAAGGAGATGGAAGGTGAAGTACAGTATGAATAGCGCAGTGATGTCTGTCCAAAAGTGGCCCATGTCGAAGTCGTACACCTCCAAGACCTCCTCCCCAGTGCTGATGCAGGGTGCACCTTCGTCTATCACCGCGCACGCTGCAAAGGAAAAAAAATTAAAAATTTTTTATATATAATTTAGGATCCCTAGAGCGCGGTATATGATAAAGTTAATGATTTATGAACTAGAAGAAATATAGGTGCACATTTTGCATATTTAAAGTTTTGAAAAGTTGAATGAACCTTGCAGTCATTAAATCCTTCTTTAATAATAAAGTAACAAATAATAGAGGTGTCTATTGTCTGATTCTTAACCGAACCCAAAAAACACGTCAACACCTGTTAGACCTGTTTTTGTTGGGGTAGCCCGTAGCGCCGCTACCTGCCAGTTTCTAGGTAGGTAGACCCTAATATTGAGTTATACTTGACTACGGCATTGTTTCAAATTTTCTAATGAATTACAACCTCTAGGTATTGAAATCTTCATAACCGCACTGGTGCAACGAGGCAGTTCTTAAAAATACTCATTTTTTTTACCGCCCCGTAGATGGCTTAGTGTTTTGGATTATAAAAGTCCACCAAGGTCCCTTTTCGGCTACATAATGCCATTGCTTACTTTACAAGCTTCTCAAAGATATACTTTGATTATGGTATCGACCGCTTCGGGCTAGGAAACAGTTTGTACAATAAACAGGCAAAGTCTTACATATATTCTGCACCCCCTTCCACTGCAGGATGCTGATGGCCTCGGTGGAGTACATCAGCCAGGACACGTGACGTATCCACGATATATACTTCGGGATTGAACTGAAATAAGAATTATCCATTTTAAACTTAACTTAAGAGAGGTTTAAATCCAGGTGCTTAAGGCCAGATTGCGGATCTACTTTGGTCGCGTTATGTCAACGCTAACATGACGGCTAACATGGAATTGACATATTCACAACAAAAGCTTTATTTTATAAGGTTCTCATTTAATGCGTTCATCTCGTTAGTCGTTTGTTTCAGGATTTTACATAAAGCATATCAAATAACGTAAGTTCGTCATCTGCCTATGAATCAATTATCATTATAGTATAAAGAGCATGCATGCCTTTTTATAGATCTTACCTCAGCTTGATGAACAGTCCCGAGGTAATCATTAGGGAGTAGTCGAAGGGTACCAGGTACGCGATGGCCAGCGGCATCGACCCAAACGCACACGAGAAGAACGAACCTGAAACATTTTGGTTGGTACAATTCAATTGGCCGATTTTGTTTTATTTGAATTAAAGCTAGGGAGTGCCAGAATCAAGCCCAGGACGCTGGGTTATTATCAGCCGCTATTATCAGCCCTCCATTGTTACCTTACGTCAAATACTAGTACGTTCTAAGTTAGGCTAAGCAGCAGCCTATATTATGCTAATTACTTTTTGATTTACTTAGCTTGCATGGAACACGTTCCAAAACTACTTATTATAATAAAACACGGGACAAAAATGGCATACTTTTTTTCCCGGGATACTATTTCAACGCAACCAAAGCGGCAACTTATATTCTATTGTGTCTCAGTTTCTTACCACAAGCAACAGCGACATTGAGCACCAGTATCGCTACGAAGACTGTGAGGCTGAGGGAGTAAAAGGTAGGCTGGAGACTGGCCAGCCAGTACACCACCAGCGTGAACAGCGTCGGCTCCACCAGCAGACCTGGCAGCTGAAAGAAATGGCAAAGAGTGAGATGACAGTAATTATGTTCTTTTGTAACATTAGGGACAACAAACTAACGGGTCACCTGATGAACACATCAGGAAAGCTACAAGTGCCTTGCCGATAATTTCATATAGAATAGAAAGTAGAGAGTTGGGCCCCCGATAAGCACACTACGAAACACAGTAGTGAGGTAGCCCAAAAGGAAATTTTGGATTTACTCGAGCGCGTCAGATTAAGCAATTCGTAGGATGTGAAAAATGTTGGAATAAAATATCGAGTGTGAACTTTTTCTCACATTCTGGCTGGCTTTCTACATGTCCCTGGTTATCATGGTATAAAAATCAGATTTCTTACTTAGTTCGATCCATAATTTTAAATAGCGAATGTCTATGAAATCGTCAGATTAAGAATAGAAAAATACGCCAAAAGACACTTCCATTATCCAAAAAAAGGACAATTTTTTAATGTAAGGTAAACCTGTAATAACATAGAACAACAACGCCTCATATTTTCATAACCAAAATTCCCTTAAATGATAGCTCTTAATGAATACTTAGATATTAAATCAGAAACTTTTATACTTAGTAGTAAAAGATTAAGAAATAAAACTAAAGTAGTCCGTTTTTAAAGGACCAAGAATGAACAATGAAAAGCTCACGACTTTATACGTTTGTTGAAGTCATAGAAGATTGGCAAATACATATAATATAAAATTAGTAATGCTTTCCGTAAAGAAGTAAGCCAGCAAATTTGGGAGACAATAAATGAAGACATTGTTATGTAAGAATGGAGTCCAGTGACCTTTTCCATTGAAAGTAGAAGCTCCTAGACGGGATTAAAAAATTGGGTCTCCGGGTCAATATGGCGACGTGTTTTTCAATTAGGTAGGTATGCGCAAATAAAATATTCAAATTGTTTTAGAAAAATTTAAATGTCATACAAATGTTGAAAATGTAACAAAACGTGATTTTTTAGAATTCTCTAGAAACGTAATAGCCTGTTAGGTGGTAATATATATAGCAGTCGCATGCTTCGTCTCTCGGCTGGGTATGGTTTATTTTTAAATAAGTAACAAAAAATAAGGAAATGAAAAGAAAAACAAGCACATTTTAGGAACATGATAAAATGAGCAAAAGCTTTTTGTTCGCGGCCACGCCCGCGTAGTATTTTCACGTAAACCTTAATTCTCTGTTTGATTCCCGTGGGGGTAGAATTTATCAAAATCTTTTCTAAGCGTATGTTTACGTCATAACTCATAAAAAAAATATATAAATCATAAAAACTTCTGCCCGATACGTCCAGTGGCCTGGACCGTGCATCGAAAGATTACTATTTCAGTCGATATACTTTTAGTCATCATATTTAGTATAAAATAAGATTTAGGCAAGAACAAAGCTACATACATATTATAAGAAGTAACAAATAACTGGAATATCAATTTCAGCATTAGGAGCGGGTTTGTATTTAGCAGACATTCATGAGATTTTATTTTGATAAGATCTTATAAAAGCAAAACGTTTTTAAGTGTTACAAAATAAATAAAAAGAACATTTCTTTAAAACGTTTGAAACGTGACTATGGCACACGTGCGTGTTATCATTTAGGAGGTATGTATATTAAATTCTTTGATTAGCATAGATCAATCAATAGCCACTTTTAATAATTACCGATTGATAGAGACTTAAAAATGATATTGCCAATATTACGTTACATTCCGAAATGAATAAAAAATATCTAAAAATGTAACATCGTGTCGAAAACATTCCGTCCAGGATATAAAAGCTAGAACGAAGTAGAAATTTGTATAATTGAGAACGGATTATGCGTTTGATCTTTCAGAGAGCATTTTCGAGGCCCATCCGGCCCCCCGCTTTATTCGCCAGGAATACCGATTATTACTCGTATATGGAACACGAAGACATAGCGGCACAATTTCTCGGGCGGCTTGGTGACTGGTGAGGCCGAAGCCGAAAGAAACCATTTTACAAGTTTTATTAATTTATATCTTGGCGATCTGAATAATGAAAATCTAATAGCGCGACTAAGCGCCAATTCATATGCACACGGTTACCGCACGGTCGCCATGCCGCGTAAAGCAGTATAAAGTCTAAGCAACGATAGCTTTCATATCGTGCGGCAACTGTAACCGCGTTTCGCTTGTGCTCAAATACACTACACTACATTTGAGCACAGGCGACCGCCTCTAGAATCACAAGAACATGCGCGCAACCCGGCACGGCGCGGCGACCTTGCTGCGGCCGCGTGGATGTGAAAAGGGGCTAAACATTTCGATGCTGCTATATACTCACCAGTGCGACCATCCTCGCGATGTAATACACAGGCGTGGTGTATAGCCCCGCGCTGAGCTCTCGCTGCAGCATAGGGAACTCCTCCGGAAACATGTGAAGCACGGAGTACATGGGGATGAACGTATTCTCGGCGACTATCACGAATATAGCCCCCTGAACATCCTGGATACCGGATTGCGTCATCTTGATCGAGCCCAGGAAACACAGCCCCGCTGTTGTTGCTATAGCCTGAAATGATTTCATAGCTTTATAGCTTGGCAAGAAAGAGTCTGGCGCGGTTCCAGCTGGAACTTAAAGTTCTTAACTCAACTAATCGTGTCAAAAATAATGTTAATATAATCAAAACAACATTAAAAATAAATCAATCAGGATAGAAGAGTACTTTGTAAAATGTGTTCTTTTTACCCGACTGCGCCAGAAAGAAACCCCCCTTCTGGCGCAGTCAGGTAAAAAGATTTTTTTCAAGAGTATGTATGTATGTAAAATTGTTTGGCACGCTCTGCAGTGGATTATGGCTTGAGAGGTGTCATTAAATTCGTATTAATACTGTGAGAGTGACACTAGATATATCAAAATATAAAAATAAACAAAATGGCGCCAAATTAGAATATTGCATATAATATTGTTTAAATAGAATATTGATTGAATTGCAGGAACTGTTGCAAATTATATTCTATTCTTTTGGACATTTAGTTCGTTATAATACCTATACCTAATACTCAATATTTACTTATGTTAAAACCGTGTTTAAGAATGGTGATCTGGTGATGGATACTTACCAATTTTTGTAATATCCTAACAGTTTGTATCCTCGAATCACGAAACACAATTAAAAAATACCTATAGATTAACCAAAATAGTTTGGTAAAAAAGAACGGGGACTGGAAGTTATTCTTCTTCAGTCGTCTTGATTCCTGCAAAAAATATGTTTCTCATATAATATAAAGCATAACAATCACCTAATTTTGCGTTTTTTTTTTAATAAAATTAGGGGGCAAGTGACTGACGTGTCACTTCGTCACATCGCAGACTCACATCGAAATTAAAGGGAATTTAAATGAAACCGTGAATGAGAAAACTATCGTTGTGCATCAGAGTGCAGAATGTTGAATGTCACAGGCGCGTGCTCTTAGCTATTTCATATTCCTCACCTCGTCTTCATGATCCATCAAATGGAACTCCAGGTGAATTTCCATATCTAGTTCCTTAGCAGCATCACTGACGGCAAACCTGTCGCAGACACTCTTGATGGCGTGCCTGGATGCCAGCTCTGACCCTGGCGTCAACGCCAGTACCTTCATGAAGTAGTCTGTCGGGTTGTACGTAACTGGGCAGTGGTAACCGAGGCTAAAAGTAATAACATTTTTGAAACATTGTTCTTGTAGTACTTAAGAATAAGAATATGTTTGAAACGCTAGTAACGTAGGTATAGATTTGGTCAGTGGAAATACTACAGTGGTTTTAGAGTACGTTGAATCAATGATAATATTGTTGGAGTCCATGCCAAGTCCTAGTCCTATATAGCCCTAATATTATGTTACACATAATATGTTAAATTTGTCCAGCATCCAGATCTTTTGATCGCTATTGTTTATAATAATTATATTAATTTAACCAATGTTAATTCCCCAGTTCATCATGGTTGTGAAATTAGTCACACGTTTTGCTGGCGTATCCTACAAATCATAGTACAATCTGTTCCAATTTACAAACCAATTATAACAAGGACCATCAAAATCAAGTCGTAATTGCTAACAACTTTGTAGTACAACTCCAGTCAGTAGTTAGCCGAGACCTTGGGTTCAGCAGACTGGACTCAGGAAGTTCTATTAGGGTCAACCATTACCCTAGTTCTTCTAATCGATCGTATGCAAGTGCATAATTTTATATGTTTCTATTTGTAAACAAGCAAGTCTACTATTATAAGGAGGTAGTCATAAGAAAGTTTATAATTTACGTTTTAAGGAATTGATTAATTACTTACGTAAGCGCTGCTAAAGGCGCAATTAAAGACAATATTTGACTCTAAAAATGTCTAACCCTGAGGTATACCACTTGTCGGAAGTGTTGAAATGTTCGCACACATTCACTATGATGAATTGCGAATTTTTACACGGGTATCGATTGCATTAAATTGTTTCTGACCATGATATCTATCTAGGATTCGGTTTCAAAATGTCATATTCAACATTGAACCTACGATCTTTGAATAAGTAAGGCGGACCATCGTTATTTGGTCGGGTTATATTAATCGACCTAGTCGAAAGATCACTTCTAATATTGATTCGACATAATAAAGTCATTTTGGGTCCGTGTCTACCAACGAATCAATTTATTCATACAACCAAATGCTAATTCTCACCTTTCGAAAAATTGCAAAGCTCCATTTGGAACTCCCGCATATGCTACTCTTCCCTCTGCCAAGAGCACCAGCTTGTCAAACATAGCCATCAGCTCCGAGGATGGCTGGTGGATGGTGCATATCACCGTCTTGCCCTGGACGGCATTCGCTCGAAGGAGCATCATCAACTTTTGCGCAGAAGATGAATCTAGACCAGTGGTTGGTTCGTCACAAAACAGGAGACCCGGATTTGTTAGGAGCTAAAACATGAAAAAGGTTAAAGGAGATTGCTTAGCCTGTTTCACTAAATCACGAGGGTCAGACGAGTTATTATAAATAGAATTTTATTTTGATTTATAAAACTCGTTTCATATATAACATCTGAGAATATAATATGAGCATGAATTGTTTGTCTTACATTTACGGATTAGGGAGTCCAGTCCATGCTACCGATTATTTCGTAACTTTATGATGCGATATCGTAAAGTTACGAAATAATAAACAAACGGATCAAGAAGATAGAGGATATTGATTCCTAACGTTGACGAACCGACGTTATTTGACTGACTGGTCAAAAGTGAAAATATGTCTATTTCATTGTCATTACATCGTCTTGATGAATGGCAGTCTTCTACAGAGCGGTTTTTGCGTAACTTTCTGCCTCGCACAGTAAAACTCTGGAATGACCAGCTAGTGCTGGTGATTATTCATTCCAGAGTTTTGTTTACATTTGCAGGTCGTAGTGGTCCGGAAATAGTTGTCCGGATCGCTACGACCTGCAAGCCTTCAAGAAGAGAGCGCATCTCTCTTAAAATCAGGTAACCCGTTTGCCTCCTTATTTTATATAAACATACAAACATACGTGACCTGTTGGCTAGATTTGGCATAACGCGACCAAATTACTGGTGCGCAATCTGATTTAAAATCAACTTCCCTGATAATATACCCTTGTCGTATATGCCTAGCAAAAGCTTCACACCCACCTCTGTAGCAAATGACAGTCGTTTCCTCTCGCCTCCCGAGAGAGTCTTGGTGCCGTCCAGTCCTCCGATGCGCGTGTGTCGCGAACCGTACAACGACAGTTGTCGAAGTAGCTGGTTGATCCTCCTCTTCCGGGCCACTGACGTCGTCCGCCTGTCCATCCGAAGTCGGGCCTGACAGAACATTTCAATTTTTTATATCCCCAGGTTATAAGAGTTGTTCGCCCTTATATTTTACTAACGACAGAACATCCCGGGAGAAGAATGGCTGCTTGCCAGGCTGCTTCTATAATATTTAAAGTCTTGACTTACTATTGTTATGTAACTTTGGTTTTCTTTTTTTAATTATTTTATATATGAGTTACAATAGATTTGACAAAACAATTATTGTTTATAAAATTCATTTTAAGACGTAATATATTTTAAGACATAAACGTGCGAGTTTCTTACGCTGGTTCATTCGCCGGGTTAGTTCCCGAACCAGTGGAAGACACCGTAGTTTCGACGTTCAGAATATGTACTTTTGAATAAAAAAGATGTTGATTTTGATTTTATTAGCACCCAATGAAGTGGGTACGGGACAACGAGAAATTTAGAAATCAAGGTACGTTTTTCATTTTTCTTTGTTATTAGGTAAAGTGTTGGTAAGACTATCTATATATTATAATGCGTATAAATGGCGCCTATTAATAAAAACGAGGGCAAAAAGATATTTCATTACTTTCGGCCTATTAAACCTAACAAATCTAATTCTATCAGCGTGTTTAGCGTTATTAAGCACAAGCCTGGATTTATATCGGGCCGCTGGCTTTTGGTGTCGCCATTCGACACTCCTAATCCGCCCATTGGAAGTGTACTAATTGTTTTACCACTGATCGATAATGTCCTAAAACATTTGGAGCCATACTACTTAAAAAAATAGACTGAATGGTCCTAGTACAGAGTCTTTTTTTCCGACCCAGAAATCGGACATCGTCTTTTTATTGGCTTATTGTAAATGCCCAAGCAGAAGTTTTCTAGATTGCAATTATTGAATTATCTCAAAAAGAAATTCTAACCCCGCGTTCATAAAAAAGTGTAAAGTTTTTTCGAAATCCTTCAACATTAGAATAAGATGTCTCAAATAACATTTGTAGGGTGTATAAAAATCTACATTATGAAACCATTTTGAGTCGGCTATGACGGCGGTGACGTGGGTAAAAAGTCTGACGACACATCATGCTAATGCTATACGCTAGGACTAATCGTCGTTCAGTCTGATACAAGGGAACGCTAATGAAAACTCAGCCCTTCAGCAAGATAGCAGTAGATAGGGCATGTATAACAGTCTAGGTATATAGTGTTTTCGAACTGTATATAAAATTGTATATAAGCATTATTATTCTCTTATACAATTATATAATATACGACGAGCATAGGAAGTGCTCGTCGAGTGAAAATGTGCACAAAATATATCGACTGATAGAAGGTCGGCTTCAGCACGATTACCTTTAATCAAACAGTCGGTAATGCTATACTGAAAGCAAAAGCCTAGCTACAAAACACACTTAATATTATGTATAATCACGTAGCATCTTAACTACTAAAAAAAGGGCACAACCTTTATCATCTTATCAAAAGCTCATCTCCCTTATCTCGGCAATCATCAATGTTAATAGTTTGTAAGCAATCAATAAACACCCAATACAAGATGTTATCGAGTAATTATCTTATCTATAGAGATATAGAGATCATTATCTCAATCATAAAATTACCGACAGAATATTGAAGCAATGGTTCGATGAATATCCATTTTACCTTAATAATAAAATCTTTTTTACGATCCACGTTACGAAACGAAACGAGGAAAAACTATTACACTAAGTTGTAAACATTATTTTAATTTACTAATAAGTTATTTACGAATTCTTTAACTGGCCAAGTTAGAGTTGGTCTCGCCTACGAAGGGTTTCGTACCAGAAGAGAGCAAAAAATTGGAAAGATGTGTTTGTGAAAGTTAAACAGCTACAACTGCCTATAACATACCACGTCGTGTAAACAATAGCGCTATGTGACGATCGTAGCGACATCTAATTATCTAAGGAAAAAAATGAAAAAAAAAATACGTTTGTTGTATGATAGCCTTCCTTATAGATTTAATTATATTGTTTTTTGTATTTGTTTTATTGGCGGCAACATACCTAATCAGTGAGAATTTCAACGGTCTAGCTATTGCCGTCTTGGAGTTACAGACGTTGAAGCCTTAAAAACACTAGAGTAATGTAATTTGACGGTTAAAAAGGTAATATACGGCATTGATTGATTGAAAAAAATCTTTGCGCATTTCCTATGATTATTTTCGATTGAAATTGGAAGTCAAGAAGTCAAATAAGCCCCAAACTTTGTTTTTTTTCTAATTTAACAAATATAATTAGACTTTTGATCAGACTTAGCAAATATCAGGTAGAGAAGGTAGATTCCTTAGCAGAGCCCCTCTAATTATATTATAATATTGACCAAACGATTTAATTTACAATTCTAACTTGTAATTAAAATCTTATGTTAGCCCATAAACAATAAATTGCTCGATGGAATTAGACGAATCTATTAATATAATTAAAATTTTATGAGTGTATGTATATTATTTTGTATTTAAAATATTTATTGTTACATTTGTAATATATATCTTTTCCTCATAGGTATTTTCCTTTGATCAATAATTCAAAGGTGATCGTATACTTCTGCCGCCCCGCACGCGCCATATCTTGCAATACATTTGGAGGGTTCCTTGACCAAAAAAATAAGCTGCTAAAATAAAAAGAAAAAGAGACATACGATAAGGAATTGGTCTTCAAGGGGACTTTTTTCTTTTTGGTAGAATTTGTAAAAGCTAAATTAAGAGCTGAAGCATGTAAAACAATTATAAAGTTTTAAAAAATGGTTACGCAACTCAACTTATTTAATAAATGTTCCTATTTAGAACATTGGGAAAAATAGAAAACTTCAATTATAAACACTTTTTAATTGCTTTATGATATTGACTGTACCGTTACTTCTTGGTGGAAATTTATGTTTCACCGTAATAAAATTTCAGTTTTTAAAGTATAAGTACTTTATTAAAAAATTAACACATTTATTTGTTTTTACACGACCAACTTCGGTGAAATCATTCTCAGGTGTTTTTATTCCAGAAAAGGAATTTAAGATATTTATATTATTTTTAATACACGTCAAGAGAGAAGTATTAAAAAATACAGTGAACCCTAAAATCACTTCAAACATTATTTATGTTAATTCCTCCACTTAAATACTGGTCAGTAAAAATATTTTTTGGAACCCTCCATTTAAATGTATTAACTAAATATATACGACAGAACCTGTTCGTTATTAGAGTCAAAGTCAACATAGTGACGAAGTATGTTAATCTATACAAAATAAATAAAATTCAAGTGTCTGTTTGTAATATTAAAGTTAAGTATTTTCTTCTCGCATATGAATACCTATTCTTAACATTTCTTTTTTTAATCTATTTCTTTCTTTCATTCTTCAATCTATATCAATAATCTATATTTCAATACGCGAGTGGAAAACTTTGTACCCCTTTGACGAAAAACGCGTAGATTTAAAACTATGAAATTTTTTCTAGTTATAGTTCATATGGAGGAGTTCGCATGGAAAAGCCATATGATTTTAAAATATACAATAATAGTCAGGGAACATAAACTAAAATAACTTTTTTTTTCAATTTTTGTCTGTCTGTCTGTCTGTTTGTGTCGACTAATCTCTGAAACGGCAGGACTGATTTTGACGGAATTTTCACTGGGATGTAACCAATATAATAAGGAATAACTTTGGCTACTTTTAAACCGACTTTAAAAATAAGGAAGTTGATGTTCGTAAATTAACTTTGTTTTTGGTTTCAAACTTATTTCTTTGCTGAGTAAGGAATAGTCCATTTTTTAAACCATGTTCATAAGAGTGGTGATCTGATAAAACGATCCATAAGAAATCGACGGGACTTCTTGAAATTTGTTTGAAAAATTTTAAGCACTTTTTACTTAAACAACTCAATGCGATTTACTAATTCCACGCGAGCGATGCCGTGAGCAAAAGCTAGTTAAATTATATAAACTAAAACAAACGAAGAAAAAACATTACGATTGGTTCTACCAAAAAATATGAATTATTTAAATGCTCAATTCTGTGATAGAGATTAAGCGATAACAAAAAGGGCAAAATAAAATGTACAAAAAAATATTTTATTTAGATTTTTTAAGGCGGACTTATGAATATATCTAATGCAATATAATATCTTTGTTTGTTATATCTTTATAAAACGAAATCTTGGCCAAACGTTCTGCCATTATATTACTGCGTACGAATGAAAAAAAAATTATTTTCAAAATGAACAGAGCCGACAGAACTTTCCGGCAGCTTCACAATTTATTCATTTATTCATTCTTTATAACCTTAAATCGCTGTAGCGTCTTATCCCACCGGTAAAATAAAAAATGCACTTATTATTTTTCTCTTTAACGTTCTTCCTAATCTACAAAACGTACTAGGTCTCCACGACGCTCGAGTTACTACAAAAATAGTACTCTCACCTCCCCTGCTTTCCTTATAGCGCGGTGCGCCTGGCGGACGCCTAACGTCGCCTCTCCCCTGAAACCGACACTGAAGATGCCGTATCCGTAAAAACTTTTGCCTTCCGAAATCGCATCGCACTTGCAGTGTGATATTATTATTCAATAGAGACTTTCCATGAAATACGTTACACAAATTGCATGATTTTAGACCCTTCCATCCCCATATCACTAGCGGTAACATTTCTGAGAACCCTCCTCGGTATGTAAAATTAAATTTAACCCCCACCTCGCTATGTAAAATTAAATTTAACCCCACCTCACTATGTAAAATTAAATTTAAAAAAGAAATGTGAAATTTAGAAACGTGTCGGAAAACTTAGAAACCCCTCTCCTCTCAGCCCATACTTCGGCGACGCCCTTTACGTGTGACATACCTTAGAGACGGTATCATAAGACGCCTTTTGACCTGGCCCTACGTCGGTTTTAGGACTTTATAGTCACTCACCATGATACTGAGGTGTTCTATGACGGTGAGGTTGTCCACAAACAGGTCGTCCTGGTGCATGTAGCCGCTCTCTCGGTGCATGAACTCTCCCACCTTCATACCGTTCATCGCGACGTCGCCATCCACTATCGTGCCAGCTGAGAAAGATAAAAAATTATAAACTGTTACTATACCATAGAAAGACCTAGAGTCAATTGGCTTGCTATATGAGGCTACCATAATATGACTCAATATTTAGGTGGAGATGGTTAAATAGCTGTCTGGAATCTAAAATTGTATGACTGTAATGCCCGAAGCGGGTGAAACGATTCTAACATCGTTTCTAGACGCGGACGAGACCCGTAGGGCCGATAAAAAGTAACAAATTGAAAACTCCATACAGAAAAATATTAACAATCATATTACCTGGACTCCTATGAGCCAAAGCTGACATGAGAGTAGTTTTCCCGGCGCCGCTGCAACAAATTTAAGAATTTTTAGAATTACTTAAGGAAATTTCAATTCAACAAAAAGAAATATTTTCATCTTTATTTATACTAATAATAAAATACTGAACAGTTTGTTTGTTTATTTGAACACGTTAATCTCAGGAACTACTGGCCGGAATTGAAAAATTCTTTGTGCTGGTTAGTCCATTTTTCGAGGAAGACTATAGGCTATATCGAATCACGCTAGGACCAACAGGAGCCGAGCAGTAATTAAAAATGTTGGAAAAACCGGATACTTTATAAAGTTTCATGCAGACGTAGCTTTTGCTAGTAGTATAATTACCTAGGTCCCATTAGTGCGACCAGTGTACCTGGCTTGGCTATGCCACTAACTGAAATAAAAATACACCATAAATAATCAGTATAAAAATAACTTTAAAAACACGCTTTATTCATAATCAGGCCTTTCAACTTAATTGTCGTCCAATTCCATTAAAAGACCTTTCTAAGAAGCCTAAACACGGCTATAATACGATTTTCAAACATAGAAGGCCAGTTCACGTCTTCCGACTCCGGCTTTAGACATGAAAGTCTCTTGACCATTGAGCATCTAAAATAATACTTGGTCATAAGAGTAAAGTAATAGAGAGCATGTATTCATACTTGGGTAATTTGGTTTAACAATTGGAAAGACTTAACTTAGGAAGTTCCTTAATCGACCGTGATTATTTTTTTATCTTAGGTTGCAGATAACTTGTCCGTTTGTAAACAGATTTAGATGATTCTTTTTTGTCGGAAAGAGGATAATTCACAGGTGGTCTCGTGAAAAAAAAAACAGCTCAAAGCGTGCTTTAAGTTGTTTTTTACGTAATACAATACACAGAGTGTAAGAACTATCAATTTCTTTCAAAAACAAGTAATTAGTTCATACCGCTATTAACCAGTCGCTTAAGCTTTCCATCCTTGAGTTTGATGTGTACCGTAACGTCCCTCCACACGAGCGAGCAGGGTCGTGATGATGGGGTGGAACCGAGGACTTCCTCTAGCTCCCCATGAACAGGGTCCCCCTTCGGCCATGTAAGACCGCTGTCCACGTATAGGATGTTCGATGACAGTTCCTGGTAACGAAAAGACACAATGTTAAATGCTTAAAACACTCATCCAAGTTTCTGGAGTCTAATTTCTGAGTTATATTATTGAACCTAATGTGTAGGAATTATTGTAATTTTGTGTGCATCGTTTTGTTTCTTTGTGTGTGAATTTATGTGATTTGGTTTTTTTAGCGGAAAACCTACTGATCGGACGCGACTGACAGCCGCGATCTGGATAATGTTGTACATTGAAGTGTGCAAACTATAAGGTCTTAGTATATATACTTTATTCTGCGCTATAAGGCGTGAGTCGTGGACGTTTTGTATGGGCTGCCCGCAGCGTCTGACGACGATCACGCATGTTTTTGTCTGGGCTGTCAGTCGCGCCTGACTAGTAGTAGTGTTTTCAGCTTTAGAAAAAGAAATATTTTTTACAGTTAGGACCTTTTTACATGTATGATCTCGGTACGGTGCCATGTAAAAGTTCTCGTTGTTATTCGTACACTTTTCCGTCACTGTGTGCATGTAAAAAGGGACTAATTACTATAGGGATAATTTTTTTCACATTGTTAAGTACTACTCGCAACGTAGCACATCTTTCACTCTATACTCGTTACGTACGACATGTCTCAACTCTCAAATACTCTCAACGCTACGTGCTACATGTCGTAACGCTACGCGCTACATGTCGTAGCGGTGTCAACGCTACGCGTTACCTGCTCGTGTGTTACATGCTACGTGCCACGTGGTACACATTGCTACGACCATAGCTACGACTTAGGCCGTTTGTCCACCGCACGCCGTCAACGCCAATGAGATTATTTCCCATAAAATCCTTTATCACATAGACTTTTTGTTTCATTTTCCTCTACGCCAGCATAGAGCAGCGACGAAATTGGCGCTAAAGTAATGTCTTAAAAAAATGAAGCCTATCTTAGATTATAAAGTGGTATTGTTTAGGTTTGATTGGTCCAAAATAATGTCATCAAATTTATTATCATCTAAAAATTTGACCATACACACCATCTAAAAGCCCTAATTATTTATGAATATGTAACAGACTTAAAGCATAATGAATAACAAAATGAAAACAAGACTTAAAAGATTTTCCATGTATCTTAATTTTTATAGTTTTATTACAACCCAAATAACCTTTATATAAATAAACTAAAGTCGATGAATAATAAAAGTGGTCTAATTAAAATAAAGATGTCAAAAATATCTGTGAGCTACAGATATTTTTGACATCTTTATTTATTAGTGACCCCGTGCTAGAATTTTTACAAGCTGCGTTGTAGCCTTTATAAATAAATGTTTTTCGTATTGCTATTA
>JAOTAV010023293.1:0-22298 GCA_026546445.1 Cyclargus thomasi
AAACTTCACGTATTTAGTGTCACGTGACTGCTGACTGGCTGGAACTTGACTGGGAATAAGAGGTCATAATAACTCCCCAGTAGAGTATTAACTTTGCTGGGAAAATCTGCGTGGAGTTAAAAATAATCAATTTAAATGTCTGCTTTCATGTCTGACTGTCTTAATAAAAGTAATTAATTAATGCTTACTGATTTGAAGTCGAAGTTGTTAGCGGTGGTTACTTCTGGGCAGGAACCGGGAATTTCAATACTGGCAGCTGAAAATAAGTATGATAGTAATTTCCTCGCAAAATGATAAAAAATGTCAGCTGAATATAGACGCGTGATGATGATGAAGGCACGCGTTAAACAATATAATTTTTGAAACAGTCAAAATAACTATTTATTTATAGCAAACGTAAGCACTTTTTTACGCCATCATTTTCGAGGCCGGCTACGAAATGATCATTATTTTTGAATTTTTACCTTCGTATTCGCAAGCCTCTTGCGAGAACTCCACGTTAACCAGAGCCTCGTTGGCAATCTGAGGGTACTCCTTCAGCACCTTCTTAACCGCGGACTTGGCTTCCGAGCTCAGCTCGGGCTTCCTCGATACCACCCAGAAGAGATCTGGAATATTCAATACGTTATAGTCAGCAGATGTTATCATTATGTTTCACACAGCGTAGGGCATAGTTCATCAGTAAAGTATTTAAATTTTCTTTAAGAGTAGGCCACTTTATTTCTCCTACCTATGTACAATCAGAGAAGTTGAAACAGATACAGATCTAAGTAATTTGGTCGGGTTATGTCAAACTCAGTCGGCACATTACGACTTATATCAAATTGACTTATTCTGACCAAATGACGTTGGTCCGTCAACTGGCTCTCTTTCAATGCCCCCCATTATACAATCAGAGAAGCTGAAACAGAGCCAGATTGTGGATCTTGGTCGCGTTATGTCAAACCCAGCATACGGATCATCACTTACATGGAATTGATATATTCCGACCAAATGACGTAGGTCCATCAGCTCTCTTTCAAATTCCCCCATTATACCTACAAATCTGCTGATTTCCTAGAATGCTAGAATGTTTCCCCCTGGGGTTCTGGAACGCTGGCGCAAATAAATCTATACCAGCTATTTTAATATCCAGGACTAAGTAATGGCGAACGCGATTGATCTTGAGACATATCGTCGCTCTTCTGAGAACTTTCAGGCTTTGGATATAGCGTTTAGTGCTTTCTGGTACCAACAGGCACAAGCCACTAGGACTTACTTCTGTGTGAGCCGGAGTGTTTGTCGTAGTTGCAGTGGTAAAGGATGGCGTAGTTGTCGTTGTCGGTGGCGAGCACATTCAACACGCTGTCGGTGATGGCACCGTTTTCTGAAACGAAGGAGTTTTTTTTAAAACGAAGGTTTTAATAATTGATCAGAAATCATTTACTGATCATACGAGAATAATTCAAGAAGATTAAATGTCGCGAAAGGAAGAGAACAAGAAAAGTCATTATTGTCTCAGACACCTCAATGATTATTCTTTTTAACAATTTCTTACCTCCGTAAGGCAGAGAGTGGATCATCTGGCCCTGTCCAGGTGCGAGAGTGGCGTGGCCTTGGATGGCCTTGAGTTGGCCAGCGTTGACATGGTAGCTGCGAACGTCGAAGCCGTTGCCGGCGGGCGCGTAGCTGGTGAAGCTGCACTTGCCGCCCTCCTCCGCGATGTGGGGGGTGCGCATCATCTCGTACCACACGCCGTTGCCGAACTGGAATTTGACGAGTTTTTTTATATAATGCCTCATAAATTACGGCTCGTGCAGTGAAGTTAGCCCTACCAGGGACCTTCGGCGGTCACTGGCGTCATTTCAAATACACAGGAATTTGTATTTAAATTCCTGTGTATTTGAATTTTACCCAGCAAAATTTGGTCTGTCGCCCTATTTTACCCAGCGGCCCGGGCGGTCGCCCAGCTTCGCCACTCTCTAACGCCACTCCTGGGCACGCATCTGTGAGTATATGTGTGTAGTTCGAGCAGAAAAGATAACAGAGGAACTTTAAATGAATGAAAAATGAGACATTCATGAATGAAAAGTGTTGGCGGTAATTAAGTCTGGTAAAAAAAAAAAGAATAGCAGCTTACCTTCTTGAAGTCGAAGTTCTCTGCGGTTTTGACTTGTACGCAACGACCAGGCACTGTAATGGAACAAAACACATTATGTTAGCTGTTGTGAATTCGCCCAAGCTTGGCGGTGGTTCTTTAACCTTCTGTCAAAAAAAATGTCATTTCAATACAAAACGCGATTGTCGACAAAGTGTTGGGTTGTCAATTTGTTATTGACAATTGCGGTTTGTATAATAGAGGTAATTGAAATTGGCAAGCGAGCAGACCTGGTGAAAAGCGGTTGCTTTGTTGGATTGTTGATTCGCGTCATCCGATGAGTCGCAAGTGCGTTGTCGGCCTTTAAGAGGGAATAGGGATAGGGGATTAGGGAAGTTGGGCCACCGGTAAACTCACTGAACGAAACACAGCACAACGCAGTTTCACGCCAGTTTTCTGTGAGGCCGTGGTATCACTCCGGTTAAGCCGGCCCATTCATGCCGAAGCATGGCTCTCTCACGGCGTGGAGCATCCGTATTGTCTAATAGACATTGGAAAATGTCTCATTGGTACACGCCTCCACCGGGGTTTGAACCTGCATCCTCTCGAGTGTGAACCACAGGTCTTACCCACTAGGCTACGGACGCTCTTTACGTTACAACTGTACTTTCTGTTACGTTTTTGTAACAGACAGTCGAAAGCATTATCTCTCCAATTAATACTTTGTTAAACTACCAAAGGACTCATTTAATTTCTTAACTTACTTTGAATCTGGCAGGCCTTTTCGGAGAAGTCTACTGTGATTAATTCCTCCCTCTTCAGGAATGAGTTCGCTTTGAAGACCTCATCAAGGGCTGCTTTTCCTTCCGCACTCAGTTCTTTGGACCTCGAGAATACCCAGACCAGGTCTGAAAAAAAAAAGAATTAGGATGCAGTCCTAGAGCTTTATGTACCAGGGGAAGTTGAAAGAGAGCCAGTTGACGGAGCTACGTCATATGGTTGGAATATGTCAATTACGTGTAAGTCGTGATCTGTCCGCTGGGTTTGACATAGCCTGACCATTTAACTTAGATCCACCATTTGGGATCTGAGTAATTTGGTCCCGTTATGTCAAACTCAACCGACAGATCACGACTTACATGGAATCGACATATTTCGACCAAATAACGTAGGTCCGTCAACGGGATCTCTTTCGATTCCCCCCATTATACAATAAGAGAAGTTGAAAGAGATACAGATCGTGGATCTAAGTAATTTGGTCGGGTTATGTCAAACCCAGCCGACAGATCACGACTTACTTGGAATTGACATGTTACCACCAAATGCCGTAGGTCCGTCAACTAGATCTCTTTCAATTTCCCCCATTATACAATCAGAGAAGTTGAAAGAGATACAGATCGTGGATCTAAGTGATTTGAACATGTTATGTCAAACCCAGCCGACAGATCTCGACTTACTTGGAATCGACATGATACCACCAAATGACGAATAGCTCTCTTTATGAATTTCCTCCATTATACATAAATATTAAATCGTGTTGGTAAAACAAGCCTGCTTTGTATTCTTTGTTGAGTGATGCCTATCACTCAACAAAGAACCTTTTACACTAGTATTCTTCTATAGCTTTTGGAGAAACTTACTTCTGTGTGACTTCTTCTGGGCGTTGAAGTTGCAGTGATAGAGGATGGCGTAGTTGTCGTTGTCAGTGGCGAGCACATTCAAAACGCTGTCGGTGATGGCACCGTTTTCTAAAACAGAAATAATTCTGTTACAATAGGGAAGATGCGTGTAAAATAAAATTGAATGTAAATTATTATGATAGTAGGCTAAAAGATATACAGAATGACGAAAAATATCTGAATTCTGTCGAAAAATAAATTAGATATTAGCTATTTAAGTTTTCTACCCATCTCTCATCCATATCAATAAATGATAAAAATCTTTTTTTCATTACAACTATGTGATCTACAGAATGTTTTAATTTAGAAGGATTTCTCTAGGTTCAACTTATAGTAGCCAGACTATAGATATAAACCATATCATATCACAGACAGTGACAACTAGATTAATTCACATAAAGATTTCTCTCAACTCTTCTCAACCTCGCCACTACATAAGATTTGACAAGCCGCAAGTCGTGGCAAAAGAACCAAGATACAGACCAAGAATGACACGCGAGGCTATAGAAATCAAAAAGTTCCCAAATTTTAACCACGAAGATGGGTGGGTACCATCTAGTTGGGATCTAGTGATAAATAAACTCAGCACAAAACTAAGACACCGCGGTGTGAGGACGCTGTCAGTTCGTTCTGCGTGGATCGGAACGCAAACGAAAAATGATGAATCTTCGGGTAGTTGAAGAACTTCAACAAATTGGACGCCTGTCACCTCAGTCCACCCGTGACCACGGCCGCTGGGAAGCAGCCGAAACATTGGGAATCAAAAAAGTGCTTCGCGACAAAATCCGTAAGTGTTTAAAAACCACCAGTAGATTAATTCAACTTCTCTCTAGAGCTACGTACCTCCGTATCCGAGAGAGTGGATCATTTTGCCGGCTTCCGAGGCGGCTCTGGCGAAACCTTCCATCTTCTTGAGCTCTCCGTCTTCGATGTGGTAGTTCTTCACGATGAAGCCGTCTCCTGAGGGTGTGTATTGGGTGTGGCTGCATTGGCCTCCCTTCTCAGCGATGTGGGGGGTCCTGGCCAGCTCGTACCATACACCGTTGTTGAACTAAAGTAATAAAATAGATTTAACAAGCGCTAAACCGCTAGCAAGATGTTTACTTGAAAATTATCATAAATAAAAAAAATAGATAAATCTTTAAATAATAATATTAATGAGATCGAATTGGGAAACCGACACCTATAGTTTGAATTCAGGTAAAAATTTAGTACTAACCTTCTCAATGTCAAAGTTTTGAGCGGTCTTCACGTGGGGGCAGAATCCAGAGTACGCTACGCTGGAAGCTGTAAGAAATTATTATGATAAATAAACACAGAAATCTATTTCTTCACTTATAATTTCAAGACGTTTTGGAATGCCAGTTAAAGACCAAAACGTTTCCTTTATCCCTTACAAGTAACAACCCGATCCTCGCTGCCAGCGGCTGCGAAACACAACAACTCAAATAAACTCCACTTTATTATATAAGCTGCTCTACGGTATGTACTATATACACACGAAAGTGAACTTTAATATGTAAACAATACCGAGCATTAGTTATTTATATCATCATCAATCACTTCACCAGTCAAAATAATATCGATAACCATAATTCTTACCATCAATGCGGCAAGCTTGCTCAGATGTGTCAACCTTGATCAGCTCCTCCCTCCTCAAGTATTTGTTGGTGTTGAAGACGGAGTCAACAGCGGCCTTTACTTCTTCGCTCATGTCCTTGTACCTCGAGAATACCCATACGAGATCTGAAAGAAGGTATTAGATTGCATTCAGGTTGCAGGAGACTGGAAATAATACACAATGTTGACAGATTCAAAGCGACTTTTCCAATCCTTCTGCACATTCGCTCCTTACGTCTAAAGTTTAATTTATTTCAGGGTTTTTCCGAGTTATCTAAAGTATACACAAATTTTGTAGCCAATTTTTCTATCTATGAACACTTCAAACCACGTTAGTCTGGCCCCGTGGTAAGAACTTGAAGGACTTGTGTTACAGGTACCAGACAACGAAAGTATATTTAATTCTTTTGTACTATACATATATTAAAGTTTTTTCATTATATAATACACATATTTAATACAAATCTTCGACCCAGGAACTTTGAAAAACGATTCGGTCGGCGGGATTCGAACCGCGACCCCCGGCGTGAGCTACCAAGGTGCTATTGCGCCACAGAGGTCGTCAGGAGCTATACAGTTTTCCAATGCCCATACTGCTAATTATAAAATTAGCTTAGATTATAATGGATATTATCTACTTACTTCTGTGAGAGTTCGTCTGGGCGTTGTAGTTGCAGTAGTAGAGGACAGCGTAGTTCTTGTTGTTAGTGGCCATAACGTTCAGGACGCTGTGTGTGAGTTTGCCATCGGCTGTAAAAGAAGGAAAATACTTTTACCGTGTCATAATGTTTCCTTACCTTTAATACTTGACACTGGCAATAGTTTAATGTTTAATGCTAGTCGCCATAAAAAAAAAGAAGGAAAACTTTTATTTTTCACAGGAATTCTAATAACATTGTGGTCGTATTTTGAAGCATGCAGATCGCCAAATCGATTCTCTACCAAAGAATTGCGTGTGACGAGACAGAAAATCTTTCAAGTGTAGAGAAAAGGTAACAGCAAATCGAATAAGAATTTGTATAAGTTCTAAGCAGAGAAAGGGGCAGTTTAATTTAAGTCAGCATAACTAACCTCCGTAAGGCAGGGGGTGGAAAAGAATATGTAGTTATCCTATCATATTGTCTGTTTTCTATCTGGAGTAACGGATTTGGAATCATTGGAGAATCTTTTATGAATACCAAGAAGCGCTTACCTCCATAAGGCAGGGAGTGGATCATCTTGCCGGGTTCATGGGCGGCCTTAGCGTAGCCTTCGATGAGTTTCAGTTCACCGTTCTCAACATGGTAGTTGGCGACGTGGAAGCCGTCGACTCCGGGTGTGTATTTGGCGTAGCTGCAGTGACCGTCCTTCTCAGCGATGTGGGGAGTCCTGGCGAGCTCGTACCACAAACCCTGCCCGAACTGTAATGAAATTACTGGTTGAGTAACTGAAACGAGCTTCATGGTAAATCTTCAACACCAATAAGATTAAATACAGGTATTTTCCTAGTGACATTAATATTACATCTATAATATGTTACGTTAGTACAATTCAGGGATAAAGATCATAATTTCTATACTCCATTTGCCTTAAGTTGGAACAAAATTAAATAAAAAGTGTCAAAATCGTGCCAAGTTATTTTGCACAGACAATAGGATATGAAAATGCTGCTTAAATGTTTAGTATTATCAAAAGATTTTATTCGGTTGTTTGTTGTCTCAGACTATCATACGGCTAAATATCCTTTCTTCTTTCCTAATAATCCTTGTTTAGAAATGGAAATTATTACCGAGCTGACATCAAAGTCCTTTACTGTCTCCACATGCTGCGGGCACACACCGGGAACCTCCACGCTGTCAGCTGCAAATTAAAACGTTAAATGGTAATTTTTAAGATAAAATTCTATATTACTAAAGGCTAGTAGAGCTATGAGATGATGATGATGACGTTTCATTATGTCATTCAATGGTGGCTAACAATCTTATTGGAAAGTGGGTTAGTTCTGTATATCATTAGACTGGAACATACCGGTGATTTGGCAGGCGTCCCCAAATTGGACATCGATCAATTCCTCCCTCCTCAAGTGAGGGTTGGACTTGAAGACGGATTCAATTGCTGCATTGCCTTCTGCGCTGAGCTCCTGGCTCCTTGAGAATACCCAGACCAGATCTGAAAAGGTTAAATTCGATTAGTATTTTTAAAAAGGTTAAATATCACTGAATATCATCATCAAACAAATCTATGATAAATAAAAAAAATATTAATTTTATCTATTTCTTTGAGATAATATCGAGAATAAAAATAACAACATTTTGCCGTGGGAAAGCCATGACAAAGCACGAATGGGCCGGCTCGACCGGAGTGATACCACGACCTCACAGAAAACTGGCGAGAAACGGCGTTGTGGTGTGTTTCGTCCAGTGAGTTAGTTTACCGGTGGCCCAACTTCCCTAATCCCCCTTTCCCTATTTCCATTCCCTATTCCCTCATAACGGCCGGCAACGCACTCCGGATGTTGCGAATGTTCATAGATGACGGCAGTTGCTTTCCATCAGGTAGCCCGTCTGCTCGCTTGCCCCCTAAATAATATTAAAAAAAACTTACTTCTGTGAGACCTCTTAGCGTAGTTGTAGTTGCAGTGGTAAAGTACGGCGTAGTTGTCGTTGTCGGTGGCCAGCACGTTCAACACGCTGTGGGTGATGGCACCGTTAGCTAAAAAAACAACAAAATAGCATTATCATCACCATGCTTTCATGAAATGGATATAATATTCCAACGTACATTTTTTTTAAAACACCAAATGCAAATTTGTTAATAATGGACAAATAATGATGCACTAAAAATATTAAGAAAGTTAATTTTTGAATTCCAAGGTTAGTGATATTTAGTATATTATAACTGCATTATATTCCTTTTTGATACTAATATTAATGATATAAAATACTAACAATATAGACTTTAATGTAAGAAATCATAAACGTGTCACTTACCACCATAAGGAAGAGAGTGAACCATCTTGCCGGGCTCATAGTGAGCCTTGGCGTACCCCTCAATGAATCTGAGTTCGCCATTGCTGACGTCATAGTTGTTGACGCGGAAGCCGTCGGCGGCGGGCGTGTATTTGGTGTAACTGCATTGACCACCCTTCTCGGCGAGGTGAGGGGTCCTCTTCACTTCGTACCATTGACCGTTACCGAACTGTAAGAATACGTTGGTTTTTGTATTTGCTCAATTTAGTCTGTTCGTCGATTACCTCTTCAGTCTTCGTACCTAAGCTATTTTACTAAAATTTTGTATGGGCATACTCTTAGGTTCCTACGGGATCGACGAGATCTAGTGCAACAAATTTGCGGGCATCGTGACGTAAATAATTAAAATTTACGTTAAGAAAATATAACTCTACTCGTAAAAGAGATATTGGTGGACACCGCAAACGATCAAGTTAGAAAATAGTGAGTGGAAAGTATGCCCTCACCGATTTGACATCGAAGTTTTCATCAGTCTTCACAAATGGACAGAATCCAGGTACTTCCACGCTGGCAGCTGAAAAAGGAACGAAGTGTAAGTATTAGAAATTCTGTATACTTTCCTTTACTTTTTGGCAAAAAATGTATTCTTCACTACCTGAGATTTGGCAAGCCTTCTTGGAGAAGTCAACCTTGATCAGGTCTTCCCTGTTCAGGAAAGTGTTAGCCTTGAATACGGCTTCCAAGGCGGCGTTAGCCTCAGCGGTAAGTTCCTTGCTCCTTGAGAATACCCAGACGAGGTCTAAAACAAAAGAAATTTGTAAATATGACAAGTTGAATGAACATGAAAAGGTTTTTGTGGAGTGCTGATTTTTCATGTAACCTTCTAAAACAGAAGTATTACCTTCCAGAAATCTAATATTTTTAAATAAAAATAAGTATCCAGTTTACCCTAAAAATTGAGTGTTGGAAGCAGCAAAAATGAAAGGAAAAAAAATTAAATATTGAAGGTTCTTACAGACCCTTAAATATAAAAGGCGACAAGAAAAAAAACAGATACTAACTTCTGTGTGAGTAGTCTTTAGCGTTGAAGTTGCAGTGGTAGAGAATGGCGTAGTTCTTGTTGTCAGTGGCCAACACGTTCAGAACACTGTTGGTGATGTCTCCATTTTCTACAAAAATAATCGTTTTTACTGTCTACTCTATATACCACAACGTATTTTCCGATTTTAACAAGCTTTCTTTATGCTATATTTAGCATTTTAATATTCACATTCTCAACAATTATTTACAGGACAATCTATTTACCTCCGTAAGGTAGAGAGTGTATCATTTTGCCGGCCTCAGAGGCTGCCTTTGCGTAACCCTCGATGAGTTTCAGCTCTCCGTCTTCGACGTGGTAGTTCTTAACATCAAAGTGTTCGCCGTTGGGAGTGTATTGAGCGTAGCTGCACTGTCCACCTTCCTCAGCAATGTGGTTGGTCCTGGCTACTTCGTACCATATTCCGTTCCCGAACTGTAAAGAAGTCAATGATTTTTTATTCAGTCAACCAATTATTTCGATTTTAATTTTTACATTCTTTTTAATCTGCACTTAAACATTGGAAATGTGATTTGTCGATTTTGTAACTTACCGATTTTACGTCGAAGTTTTCAACGGTCTTAACTTTGGGGCAGAATCCTTGTCCTTTGACATTTTTAGCTGAAAATATAGAAACACGATCAGGACCATCAACATCTTATATGTTTCATATATCAATATCAACTAACAGAAATTAAACCAGGTGGGAGAACTAGATGAAGAAGAAATAAAAAACTAGAAAGGAAATAACAAACCTGTGTAACTGCAGGCCTCGTTGGAGAGATCGATAGTGATCAGCTCCTCACGCCTGAGGAATGAGTTGACCTTGTAAGCATTGTTGAAAGCGGCTTCGATAGCGTCACGATCTTGTGGTTTGGGCGTTTTGGACCTTGAGAAGACCCAGACGAGATCTAAAGGAGAATTGCAGATTAGTATTCGTATAGTTATGATTAAAGCTTTATTTTGTAATTTAAAACCACTATAGATTGCGCGTAAGACAGATCGTCAAGTGTAATGGAGTATAATAATTAATAGAATTCGATAAACTTGTCACTTAACCGGAACCTCTTTTAATGTTCTTGACTTACTTCTGTGGGACTTCTTCTCGGGGTTGTAGTTGCAGTAGTACACGATGGCGTAGTTCTTGTTGTCAGTGGCCAACACGTTCAGCAGGCTGTGCGTGATCTCGCCGTTACCTGAAAACATTTTGTTTATAGGTTAATTTGAACTTCTGAAGGTCTGAAGATTCATATTTTTTTAAAGAGGAGTTTTGAAGGAGCAGGACAAAATAAAGCAAAACTTAAAGTTTTTGCAACTGTCTTTTTTTAAAGAATTGATATACTTATGCTGCATTGATTTTAGCCAGTTCATGTGCAGGTCTTAAAATTATTTTACTGAGATACCAGATATTAATACGCGAGCAGAAAACTTTGTACCCTTTTTTACGAAAGACACGCAAAATAAAAGCATGAAATGTTTTCCAGGTGTAGTTAATATGGAGGAGCGTGGAATATTATTTTAAAATATACTTTAATCTTGCATATTTTCAATAAATAATACGCTATGCATACCGTGATTTTTTAAAATGAAATTTAATGGCCTGGATAGATTATATTTTTCTAGCTCATCTACACGATGGATTTAGATATTTATGGTCGAATTTCGACCACAGGGCAACCTCTAGTTCTCATTAAAGTTTGTCCTAGTCAAAGGCATATGCTATCCGAGCTACATTTGTACCAAATATGTTAGTAGCATTTTAACAGTATACTTACGGCCATAAGGCAGAGAGTGGTACATCTTGCTAGGTCCAGCAGGTGTTGCGTAACCTTCGATCTCTTTAAGTTCTCCCTTCTCCACGTGGAAGCTCTTGATATCGAAGCCCTTGGCGGAGGGAGTGTACTCGGTGTAGCTGCATTGACCGTCCTTCTCAGCGATGTGGGGAGTCCTGGCCAGCTCGTACCATACACCGTTTCCGAACTAAAAACAAACTTCTGTAAGTTCTCTAATGGCTTTGCAAGTTACATTGTTTTTTCATTGCACATTGCAAACTCTTCAATCAATTTTTGTGTTATCTATCTTTAGGCATCTTTAATCTTACCGATTTGAAGTCGAAGTTGTCAGCAGTCTTAACATCGGGGCAGAATCCGGGCACTTCTACGCTGCCAGCTGTAAATATTAAAAAGTATAAGCAGAGGTATAAGTATATGAAGAAATGTTATAATTTTTTACTTTTAAGTTCAATATCGCCAACAAACTGACATTCAGTGTGGCGATTGCTAGTATTAAAAAAAATGTAATTTTACTGAATAAACACTTAAAAAAATATATATATGGTTATGGTTGAAAAACTGAGCATTACGAAGATCTTTTAGTACGATTAAAGAAAGTTATATAATACATTAAAATAACGAGTTGGAAATAAGTACTCAAGAGGCAAGAATATAAGCAACTTTTACCATAATTAAACCATTAAACAAAATATTATGTTACATTTTTTTTACAAATGAATATAGTAGAATGGTTTGAAGGAATAATTTAGAACATTCGCATACCTGAAATCTGGCAAGCCTTTTCGGAAAAGTCGTTTTTCACGAACTCCTCTTGCCTTAGGAACTTGTTGGTTTTGTAAACATTCTCAACAGCCCTGACACCTTCGTCGCTCAGATCTTTAGATCTCGAGAATACCCACAATAGATCTGAAATTGTAAGATATGTTTTATTTTATATAATTTGAAACTTCTTAAACTTCTTCAAAAAGGGGAATCTGGCAGTTCCCATTATGAGAGTAAGCATTCGTCTTGAACTTGTAAATTGTTATTTCATGACAAAATTAAATCCGTTGCCGTGGTCACTTTCCGGTCTTTTGTCCTTTTATCCTTCGAAGTTTTAGGTGAAATGTATTCTGATGGCAGATATCTATTTAATATTTTGGGAATGTCCGACATTGCTTGTCAGCTATATCACATTCCCTAAATTACTCAATTCAATTATACCAATAATAATCTGTCGATAATTGTTGGTAAAGTTGAATTTAAATAATTCGAGCAAAGTGTAGGCTTTGATCAAATATTAATAAGATGCACGGATCCTTTCTAATTTGAATAAAATAATGACACCGAGACACAACAACTTAAATCGAAATCAAGTGTATTGAAAAATAAATCTTAACTCAATGACTAGGAGTAGAATAGTCTTTTTCCGGTGCTTCTTTTTAGATTTCAACTGTCAATCTTTATAATATTTGATCGAAAAGTGTAGGTCTTTCATCGGCCTATTAATAAGTTCCTGCGATAATACTATTTTATATATCTCCCTTTGATGGTTCTGATAAGTTCTTCTGTAACTGCCAACTGTTTTAAGTCTTCATTTATATGAATAACTTACTTCTGTGTGACTTCTTAGCGGGGTTGTAGTTGCAGTGGTAAAGTACGGCGTAGTTGTCGTTGTCGGTGGCCAGCACGTTCAACACGCTGTGGGTGATGGCACCGTTAGCTAAAAAAACAACAAAATAGTATCATCATCACCATGATTTCACGAAATGGATATAATATTTGGGATTGTTCGAATTCAACGCGAGCAAAGCTGCGCGTTGCATTCTAACAATCCCAAATGGTTTATTCCACGGGAGATTTGAACGACAAACAAACGTTTACATTTTCTTAGTGTAATAGCGATTTCTGGGATAAGTATATACAATGCATTTAAAGATACTTCCAGCCTGGATTCGTTTAGAACATTTATTTGAATTTTTTTTTGTTTCAATTGCTTGAATTCATGTTGTCAGTACTTTCAAATGCTGAACATTGGTACGTGTTCTACTTTTATTTTCCTTTACAGAAAATGAAGCACAAAAGAATATGTAGTTATCCTATCATATTGTCTGTTTTCTATCTGGAGTAACGGATTTAGAACCATTGGAGAATCTTTTATGAAAACCAAGAAGCGCTTACCTCCATAAGGAAGGGAGTGGATCATCTTGCCGGGTTCATGGGCGGCCTTAGCGTAGCCCTCGATGGCCTTCAGTTCTCCTTCTTCAACATGGTAGTTCTTGACGTGGAAGCCTTCACCGTATGGGAGGTACTCGGCGTAGCTGCATTGTCCGTGATGCTCAGCGATGTGGGGAGTCCTGGCAACTTCATACCAGATGCCGTTGCCGAACTGGGAGAGAAGAATAAGATCACCTTTTAAAGCAGCTCGATTCGTTTTTTAATTATATTTAGAGGACAAGCGAGCAGACGGCTTACATGATGGAAGCAACTCCCATCGCCCATGGGCACTTTCGACATCCAAAGAGTCGCAAGTGCGTTGCCGGCCTTTATGAGGAAATATGGAATAAGGAAACTAGGGCCACCGGAAAACTCACTGAACGAAGAAGAACGAACAAGAACCACAGCAAAAGTTTTCTGTGAGGCCGTGGTATCACTCCGGTCGAGCCGGCCTTTTCGCGCTTAAGCATGGTTCTCCCACGGTATTGAGCATCTGTATTATGTATTTGAGATCAGAAGATGTCTCTTTGGTACACGCCCCCACCGGGTTTTGAACCTACATTCTTTCGAGTATGAACCAAAGGTCCTACCCATAGGCTATGGACACCCTTGACTGTGGTTTTAAGTTATTATCTAATGTTTTTCTTTCTTTCTTTCTTCGAGTCTTTGATTCCTCCGTTCCTAATATTATGTTCTCCCGAATTGCTTGTCGGATTTTATGAGTATGGATTAAACATTTCAGTGGTTTTATAAAGCAACCCATCTTTATGTAATTACCTCCTGATTACGTCTTTACAGAACCGACTAATAGTAACCGAGTAATAAAAAGTTATAGTTTAATGTTAACAATATATGTAGTGTGCTACAAAAATTACCTTTTTGACGTCAAAGTTCTGCACAGTGTTAACGTCTGGGCAGGTTCCGGGCACTTCGACACTGGCAGCTGTAGATTACGCAAATTAGTTACCATACATAAAAATTAAATAAATTTTATTTGTTTTGAGAAATCAATATTTGTTGAAGCTTAATGTAAGACTTATGTCAAAATAAACGAGGAGCTTGGATAAAAATGGGAATAGTACAATAAGAATGGCATTGTTTAAGTTTGGGCTGAAGGGCTCACCAGTGATTTCACATAACGCTGGTGCGAATTCCACTTTGATCAGAGCATTTTTGTCCAAGAAACGATTGGCGTCGTAGGCGGCTTCGATAGCGGCGGTTTCTGCTGGCGCCAACTGCTTGTTCCTCGAGAACACCCAAACGAGATCTGAAAGAGAAGAAAGAGAAAACAGTTATCAATAGGGCACAGACTACATTGACGAGGCTTTCAAAGGCTTTTTATAATTCTTTAGATTTCTGCAAACAATTCGAGATTTATTTTGAATATTGACGAGGACTGAAATTTGACGTAGGCATCCTCTAAGAAAGGATTTCAACAAAAAGAGTTTAAGAGTTTTTAGAGAGTAGAGTTTTAAAGCTGCAGCCTGAACGTCACGTGACCCTTAAGGCTCTAATCGTGACTCCTATTTGAATATCGTTCCGAATCCAATGCTGCTCTGTTGTTTACGAAGCAACTTACTTCTGTGAGAATTCTTCTCGGCGTTGTAGTTGCAGTGGTAGAGCAGAGCGAAGTTCTTGTTGTCGGTGGCCAGCACGTTGAGAATGCTGTCTGTGATCTCGCCATTTGCTGAAAGAAATCCAAATTGTGATCCAGAAGGAAAGTAGACGATCAGATTTTTCTTTTGGACATAATAATAAGAATCACTTAACTTGGGGATGGGGAATCTGTTAGACTTAAATTGAATAATTTATAAAAGGTCACAAATTATTAGAATGATTTTAGGAATGTATTGTAGGTTCCAGGTAATATTTGTTTATAGATAAAAGGTCTAAAAATTATGCTATATTCCTATGAAGAGTTCCTACTCTTTTTATTGGACTCATATAAATTCATTTTGATTATATTACTGAGGTTTCAATAATAAATTCAGACAAAACAAGTCTTAATATTTCGTAGATGGCTACGATTTGCAATGTATTTAATATTTACGATGTTCACGGACGACTTTATTATTAGAATCAAATTGAATAAAATTATGAAAATCAAGTTTGGACACACAAGTTGCCGCCTGGCGACGGAATCATTGATCTTTTTGATATTTCACCGAAAGCAAATTATTTCTCAAGCTTTTGAAAGTCCCACGCTATAACGCGTAAAACCAGTTACTACATGAATTGTTAAAAGCTCCAAGTTAGCATATTATATGGCGTCAATTTTGCGTTGATTTCTGATTTTAGTAAGCGTCAATAACAAAAATGCATTACGCAACTAATATCCATGCTAATATTATGAATGCAAAAGTGTCTGTCTGTCTGACTGTTAACCTCTTCACGCAAAAACCGCTGAACCGATTTAGCTAAAATTTGGTATGGAGGTACTTTCAGTCCCGGGGAAGGACATACTTTTTATCCCGGAAGAATTTACGGTTCCCGTGCAATAGGTCTCTGTACGTCCTGTTTTTGAAAAATCCAATTTTATCAATTTTTGAATTTTACGCGAGTGAAGCCACGAGCAAAAGCTAGATTATAATATCATACTGGAAGATGCACGCAACGCCATTGCGTCAAAATTCGTTTATAGTGCTGGAACCGTACATTTTTGCAGGATAAAAAAAACCGTATGTCATTCCCTGCGACTCAAAGTATCCATTCCAATTTTACCAAAATCTGTTCAATGGTTTGAGCTTTTTTTCAGACAGACACACCTTTGCATTTATAAAATAGGCATGAATGGATTATAGGATGAAAACCTTTTAGCGTGAGCACCACACAGTGCAGTATGCTAGGGGACAGATGTTTCACAGCGGTCGAGATGCGGGGTACTGACTTGTGTTACTATACGAGTATATCGCCAGCAGTATTTCCCGACCAATACGATCTGTGGAGCCCTTTTGTTTGGTTTCGATAAAACCCGTCCAAAAAACTTAAGCTCGTAATCTGTATAGCATTCTCCTGCTCTAAGCTACTATATCTCACTGAGAAAACCTCTTAGATTCAAAACATTTGGGCATTACAGACCAATATTATAAATACCTTAGAAACTAGCTTACATATTTATTACATAACAGATACCTTAAAGACTAACATACATATATTTGTGCAGGGTATAACAAAAGTGAGTGATAAAACTTTAGGGAGCGAATGTGTTCCTGACGTAGAGCTCAATTTTTTGTGATTTATATGGCCAAGCGAGAGCCTGCGACATGAGTTTGTCCATACAAATCGGGTCAAATCGCAAAATTTTTTTTTGCTTTTAGTGCAACTTACTTTCACAGTAAACTGTATATATCAGGGACACACGATCCCTAAAGTTTTATAACTTACTTTTGTTACATCCTGTATATCCTTAAACCTAACACTTTATCACGCACTGGTGGTGACAAGACTAGCTTTGTTCCGGACTCTCCCGGAATCTCCGGTAGGCTACACCCATCGGCCAGAACTCCTCCGACTAAAGAGCGTTGGAGATTGTCAATAGAGTCTCTTAGTTCAAGTTACAAAAGTATATTCAAAATACCGATTTTGCATAAATTTTTTTAATGAATTACTTACGTCCATAAGGCAGAGAGTGAATCATCTTGCCCGGTTCGGCGGCGCGGCGGGCGTAGCCTTCAATCTCTCTCAGTTCGCCATCTTCGACGTGGTAGTTCTTGATGAAGAACCCGTCGCCTGAGGGAGTGTACTCCGCGTAGCTGCATTGTCCGCCTTTCTCTGCAATGTGGTCCGTCCTGCCCAACTCGTACCAGGTGCCGGTGCGGAACTGGAATATTAGGCGCCGATAAATGCTGAGTGCTTATAAAGGTTTTTCTAAAATGTCTATATTATCTTCTTTTTTAATGATATTTAGGAGGCAAGCGAGCAGACCGGTTACCTGATGGAAAGTTACTGCCGCCCATGGACACTCGCTATACCCGAGGAGTCGCAAATGCATTGCCGGCCTTTATGAGGGAATAGGGAATAGGAATACGGGGATTAAGGAAGTTGAGCCACTGGTAAACTCACTCACTGAACGAAACACCACGATGCCGTTTCACGCCAGTTTTCTGTGAGGCCGTGGTATACTTATGGTCGAGCCTTCCCATTCGTGCCGAAGCATTACTCTCCCGCGGCAATGTAGGATTAAAGAAGATTTGAGTTGATTACAGTGTAATGAGGATAGAAACAATTATTTTTTGTACAAAACTCAAGAACTAAACACAAACATTATAAAGGAACTACATTTTCTTTAGTTTAGTTCCTTTTTTAAATAGGCGGTCTTCAACCAGAATATTAGTACAGAATTATGGATTTTGGTCACGAAATAACCATGTCGAATAATTGCATCCTTATCCTTTAAAATACAAAGCTTCTTACAGCAGTACATTACATTTTCTTAATAACCATTCGTCGTCGTCTATGAGATTGATTGACAATCTCGATTTATTCGCACCAAGCTTAACAATTTTATCCTAATTTAAGGTTAGCGCATCACGCTCTGCATTTTTTGTTTATCGTTCTTCCCGTTCGTATCTAACTTCATCACATACTCGTATTATTGCACCAAATTTCTACATGCTGATTAGCGGAGCACAGCAAGAAATGAAGCGGTTAAGGCACATCTTACACCTTTCTTTTTTTAAACTAGTTTGCTCTGCAACCAATGAGAGTAAGAGGATCTACCGGCGCCCGCGCAGCCTTTCTAATGGCGGCACAGACTGCACCAATCAGAGAGCGTATTTTTCCGGAGAAAATGGGAACGTCGGTATTTCTAAGTTTGTATCTAGTTTAAAATGTAGTTTACCTCGGATTTGCTATGTTTCTAATTATTTTAAGTTGTCGCAATGAAAATGAATAAATCGTTAACATAAAACAAATTGATGTAGAACATATAACTTACTTAGTATTTAATAAATTTACTTACTAACTCCTTTATTCATAAAAAAATATTTAAACAGTATTACTAATAAAGATTCGCAGTCCTTTTCTGGAATTTTGAAAATGGCACACGACTTTTTTTTAAATATAATGTCTGGTTTACACGTATAAAGTTGATAAGTAGTCAACTAAATTTTAACTTATTTTAAGTCGTTTAACTTCATGTCAACACAAAATTTAGTAAGCGAGTGGCAAGTTAAATGACTTAAAATTTAGTTACCTACTTATCTACTTAATACGTGTAAACAAGACATATGGGACACATCTTGATTAAGTTTAGTAAATTTAGATTTTTAGCAATATTCTGCGAAAAAAACCATAACCTGCAAGTAAAAACGCGGGTTAAAAACCTCGACGCGCAATTCGCACCAACATCCAACAAAAATCTAAATTTATTAAACATAAAGCTATGGATTTCCGCAAAATAACTCCTGATTCTATTAACTATAATCTTGATTAGTAAAACACTTTTTAAATATTTTTTCTGAATAAGGGTGTTAGTATTTAGCAAGAACTTAAAACAGTTAATTAAAGTCGATCAAATAACTTAAATAAAACATTTTCCCAACTGGGTACTGGAAGTAAACCATAGAGGTTCTCTATGTTTCAGAACCCACCACCTGGTGGCCAAAAATTAGTGGGGAAAAATAAACAGACGAGCAATAGAACAGCAGTTGAGTTGAACAGAAGTTAAAAAGTTTTAGGAACTGTTTCACCGCTTACTGTAAAAGTTTCAGTTAGGCTATCCACAACTTTTTTGACAGATTCTTCATACAAAATCTGTCATATAAAATTGTATCTGTCAAACAAATAGACTATTTGTAAGCGGTGAAACAGGCCCTTAGTCTTCTGATGTGTTTGATTGTCCTTCCACGCCTTACGAAGCAACCAAATAGCTTAATTTTTTTAGGCCTACGCCTATCTTTTCAACTAAGTCTATACTTAGATATAAAGATAGATAGTAACATAGGCCACTTTTGGTCTTAGAAAAGCATCGTCTTCCTAAAATATTTTCACGCGTTTCTCGAATTCCTCGCCAGCGAAGCCGCAGTCAAAAGTTGTTCTAAAATTTAGTTTTTTTAATTGAAATATACCTTTCGGACTTATGTGCGTAAAATTTCATCATAGGTACTTAAGTGGGGTTGAATCAAAGTTATCTAATATTTTTCATAACATTACGTCAGAGGTTAGGACCCGGCTCACGGTTGATAAATATGTAAATATTTTTTAGGTATTTGCTGTGGGAGCGCCATGTTTCGGCACGAATGGGCCGATTCGACCGGAGTGATACCACGGCCTCACAAAAAAACTGGAGTGAAACGGTGTTGTGCTGTGTCAAAATCGGTTAATCGGTTTGGGCGTGCAGAGGTAACACACAGAAAGACTTTAGCATTTATATTATTAGTACGGAAGTATGGATAACAATGCATATGGATAAAGAATATGTCGGTAAATAAAATAGGGTATAATAAAACGATGTGAAAATATTTAAGGGTTTGGAAAATATGTAAGCCTGTGGATACCGTGAAAATAGTAGCGCTGAAAATTTAATTTAGCGTCATAAACTTGTCCATATTTTTATGGGTTGGTTAATAATGGGATTATTTAACGTTTTCAGAACCGACAATGCAGGCTAAGGTAGATATTCTCTAACGAATAAATTAGACTTTTATATCGCCTAAATAAAATTTAATTATTCCACTTTATCGATGCAGAATTGATTAACATTAAAGAAATACGATTTATTCAATTATTCATTTTAAATTAAACAATTATAATTAATTCCTAGCATACGATAAAATAAAACATTTAAATGAGTGTGCAATATTTTATAAAAACATGATTTTTGCGAAGATCTCGCGAAAGCAGTGGCGGAACTACAATGTGGCAAGCCGTAAAAATGCCACGGGCCCCCAGCTGGAAGGGGCCCCCGATCAGCCCTCCTAGACAAGTGGCAAGCGATTATTTTTTACAATAATCGCTTGACGTGTTTTTGTATTAGTTTGACATAGTGGAGCGAAAACGAATTTGCCACGGGCCTCGAACGGTATAGTTACGCCACGGTCCATGGTATTATTTTTATAAAATTTATTGCATTATTTCCATAATTAAATCCACGAGTATAAAAAATGAATTTTTTTTTTAATTTCTCGATGCTTCTTCAACGACATTGAAACGAGATCGTGTCCTGAAAAACCGCAATCACTCCAAGACGTTCGTAATAAGGTTCTCCTTAGATAGTGGCCCGCATGGCCCCACAATGTGGTAATTAATCCGGAGCCAGACAAAGAGCTCCAACTCCTCACCCCCCGGCACCCCCGACGCCCCCCGGCACCCCCCAGGCTGTGATAAGCGTTTTAATTCAAATTGACGTTTCCCACATCGAGTGGATTGAAAACTGGTCGGATTTAAAATAAAGATTTGAACTTCATTTAAAGTCGCATACTCTCTGAGTCGCGGAACTTTATTGTTACCCGAATGTTAATATATAGAAGGGTTATGTTTTTCGAGTGTCTGTATGAAGTGTGTTCATTTTATTACATCAGATACATATATTATAGCATAGCATTTGTATAGCTTAAATACAGCTTTAAGTACGCTACTAACTTTATGTACATTGCCTAATGTGTCCCCCAAATAAAATGGCGTAATTTCTTAATAATTGTACCACCCAGAAATATAATTTTTATAATAATAATTGTATCGCAATTTGATTATTAATCAAAGATGATTAAAAATAAAGACGCATCGGAAGACACCAGGGGGGCGTATTGTGACCATTACAAACCTGCATGGTTCCAGGCAATTCAATATACGGCCAACAATTGCATTGTTCTTTTTCCTATTACATTGTCTTATTAGAATAATAACTGAATTATTACTAGTTTGGTTGTCTATGAATGGATTTTAAACATGACATTAGGGGACGTCAAACTGCACGTATGCTGGGAATAAGAGGTCATAATAACCCCCCAGAAAGACTAAAAAGATCGTAATGGCAATAATGCAAAAGGAATTGCTCTGAAAATAGTTTTAGTGCATTTTTTAATAAAATGTTTTGATAAAATAGTTAGTTAAAAATCAATTCCAATTTGTTGTGAAATTGCTGTTTACTGATATTAGTGATTATTTGCAAGGAAAAATTACAAAATGAATTGCTGTTAGCAATATTGCTAAGGTGGCATTTTAGAGGGGCAGGCGTTTTACTCAAAAACTCCAAATTCTTCATGTATATTTCTTTGTTCCCTGAAACTATCTAGATTTAAATTATTAGCTAGTGTCGCTAGATTGCTCTAGATAGCGCAAGTCACATTGGGTACATAATATTATGTACAATTAGAGAAATTGAAACAGACACGGATCGTGGATGTAAGTCATCTGGTTGGGTTATGTCAAATCAACTGTCAGATCGCGACTTACGTGGAATTGACATATTCCGACCAAATGACGTAGGTCCGTCAACTGGCTCTCTTTCAATTTCCCACATTATACATATAAAATATAATAATACTGTCATGGAAGTTCTTTCAGAGCTATTAAGCGGATTTGAGTAATTTGGTAGCGTTGTGTCAAACTTGGAATTGATATATTCCGAACATACTGGCTCTGTTTCAATTTCTTCGTAAGGACAATAATCAGGGGCGGTCTCACACCTTCGGTTCACCACCTACCAGTGTCGGATAGGTTATCCACAACTTATAACTTATGTTACAAATACTCTATACTTTATCTCTCAGATACATTATGGATAGCCGTTTACGTGTTGACACTTATCTCTAAAATAAGAAGAAGGAAAAAATATAGTTTATTTGAATGTTTGTGCATCAATTGGTTTACAGATAACCGACTTACATTATAAGTTACCGACTCTTAATTCCAGAAGCATTTATCCCGCAATAAGATTATTTATTTCAACTGGGCAAAGCTGCGTTT
>JAOTAV010023304.1:8852-22297 GCA_026546445.1 Cyclargus thomasi
TGTGTTCTAGTTATTACTCACTCCCCTTAGTTAGCCCCCCCCCCCACATTCATTAGTTAGTGAAAATATTAATTGTACAGACATGCCAATGTTACTGTTTTATTATACGTATTTACATATAATTAATAGATATAGACTACGAATCGATGGCGGCATCAGAAGAAAGCGTTTCTTTCCAGAGCATGATAAACAAATTGCCAGACTGACTGAGGGTGAATTATTTTTTTTCCTTGGTCGTGCCAAGCCTGCTAAGACTCAAAATATCTTTGTCATATATTTGCAAGATCATGCCAATCGTTTCAGCGGTTTGAGTGGCAAAATGTTATAATTACGAAAAGTCCTAGACTTTGTGTAATTATTATTAATGAATAGCCATAAAACTTTACCCATTATTAATTAATTTTAAACGTCATTTTGACGTAAGATACCACATCGTTATTTCTATAAAGGTCAAGACAAGAAAATTAGCAATTATTATCTTACTTCACCCACCACTTCTACTTTTAAAATCGGAAAAGGTAAATCAAGCTTTGATACTGAATAATTCAATAAATTGTTTGAAATCTTTTCGTTTTACATCATTAAGTTGAGATAAACTTTCTTTATTCGTTCATACTTTATACCCTATCCCTTCTGCATCAAAGTTCTGTCCCGCCGCTGCCAACAAAAACTTTAACACAATTCGAAAACTGAATTTAACGATTAACGACAAATAATATTTTGTAATTGGAGTATTGGCTAAACAGAAGCCATTTAGCGTTATCATATAATTGAATAAGTATAAAGTATTGCGTAAAATGTAATTCAACATGAAATGTCAGCGGACCCATTACTCGAAGGTTAGAGCAGCGGAAACGCTCGGAACAGAAGGTCGACAAACCTGTCATCATCACACCCCGTTAGAGGGGATAGTTGTACAGACGAGCTGCTAGCACTCGACTCATTGAAAGTATCTCGTTTTCAATTTCCTCCGAAAATCAGGGGACCTAAAAAGGTCGTAATAGCAATATTGCAAAGGAATTGTTCTACAATTCGTTTTAGTACATTTTGTTAAAAAATCTAAAAGTATTGATAAAAAATTATTTCAATTTAAATTTATAGTGAAATCAGTATTTTGAAAAATTAGTAGTTATTTACAAAAAAATTAATTGCTGTTAGCAATATTGTAAAGTGAGCTTTTTAGGGCGGCAGTGCACATAAATTCGGGTAGGAATTTAATAAATTATATATATCTTCATGATTATTCTTAAGAAAAAACATTTTTATAGGAATGTACACATCAAAAAACATACTTTCGCATTAATTAATATGGATTTAGACTAAGAGAGACGTTCGTGTTGTGCGATCATCAGTCGAGAGTCATCGTTCTAGAATCTGGAATTTAAATTCTGAATCTGCATTCGGCAGTCGGCACTAGGTTAATCTTATGTGGTCAGATTTGCCAGAATCGATAAGAGAATAACGATGTATCGTTATTCGAGTTTTAACATTCAGTACGGTATTGCATTATGCAAGCCTGTGCAGTGTGCCGCCTACTTCACGAAGGTCAACCTGCGACTCTCGCACTAAACAATGAAGTACAGTTCAAATAGATATCAAAATATTATCGTTGTCGACTGGCATTGGCGCGGTACTGGACGAAATTGACAATAAGGATACACAACTAAAACCGGCCAAGTGCGAGTTGGAATCGTGCACGATGGTGTCCGTAACAGTGATGAGCTAAAAATTGAGGAAGCATACTGCTTTTTTTTCGAAAGGGTCTAAGCTGCTGGTCTGGCTAAGACCTAGATAGTTTAATTTCCCCGATTAGAACATCACACGGGTGATGTTCTAATCGGGGAAATGTTGGGGAAAGCTACGAGAAGCTATTTTTATCTGACGGTGGGAACATACTGCTGAAAATGAAACAGCTTTAGCTTTATACTTCCTAACAAGCGATAGCGCGATATAGACGTACTCCAGCGCCATCTAGTACCAAGAAGAAGAAACTTTAAAAATAAAAGTTTATTGTAAGAGAGCATATCCTTAATATTTAATTTATTTTGTTTTTAGTAATTGTTGTTACAGTGGCAATAAAAATACATATTCTCTAAAAATTTCAACTCTCCAGCTATTACCGTTCTTGAGTTTTGGGTATGGAACCCCTTACCACTGGACCGCGTAAAAACATTAATTCCAAAGTTTTTAGAACAGCGTTTTTAAAGATTTTTCAAAAAACCTTTTTGGATCCCCACTGATCACAATTTAGACAAGAAAATTGCGTTATCTAGAAAAATTTAACGACACACTCTTACATAGAAATTCGTCAAGTCACTATTTACGACGACGAATCTAAGAACGATTTCTGGAGGATATAGTTTTGCTCTCTCATTTGAAATATGAAAAGTCTCAAAACCAGGCTCCGCACTGGTTATTCTGGCCGGACGCGCAACCAAAGAGTTTGGCTGTGTCCTGCTTTATCCGGACGCCTGGCAAGTGGCAACCCTATTTCTTTTAAGTAAATATTAAAACGTGGCACTTTACTTTTATGCTTCTAGTTTTTGTTACCGAATTTTTCATTGCATAATTAACCCATTACACCGAGTTCATAGGATGTGATTTAATCCGATTTATTAGTTTTTCTGTAACATTTATCTGTCACTTGTAAGACCGGATGATTAGAGCTTTTAATTTAAAGGCTACGTTATATAAAAAATGTCAGGGCTATTATGCTTTAACATTATGATTTTTTTTTAACCCATCATCCATTATGCCCGGGATATCCGAGGTGTTTTCAACCCAGAATAGCACGCTAGTTCTCTTTTCGAACTGTCTCGGCTTTCTGACACAATCTTTTCAACGCATTTACTTAGATTACTTGCTTTGAAATGAAGCAAGTTTTGTCTACAAGAAGCCAGATACACTAGCTTGACAGATCACTGCACTTGCTGTCCTGGCTAGATAAACCGCTAATTAATATAACCAACTGTTTTTCCATGGACTTACTATTTCTAAGATCACATAAGATCGAATTTGGTTCGGAACGCACCAAGGTCCGAAACAGACTTGTAAATGGTTCGGCCATTTTACAAACGCTTGATTTTGATGAGTCAGCTGAGCACAACGCGGCAAACCAGATCAGTAACCCTTCCGGTATTTTTAATAATGAATGACCATTCGCGGTGCAAGGTCTCGTGCCAGCAGCAAGACGAACTATCCTTCAAGGGACAGGTACCTTGATTATGAGAGACGCAGTCTCGCCAGATGCAGCCGATACAGTCGCGAAGTTTTCTATCAAAACATCGCATTTTTTCTATTCACAAACAAATTTTTGATTTGTTTTTTATCCGTTCCATCACGTCGAAACTACCCGACCGGATTTTTATGAAACGAAAAAAGTGTTTACCCAAAAAAACCCTAGTACCGATTGCTTTTTCGCCTGTCGCAAACGAAGCCAGCATATAATGTTGTTTCAAACTAAGAGAATCGACGTACAGACACACGTGCGTAATAAATAATAATTAATATTCATTAACCACATAGCAGATCGTTAAGTTAGATAGGCGACAAATTCTTGTAAACGCAAATAGACGTACGAGAATCTAGACCAGGCTTTGTCAACCTTTATGTTGCCAAGCCTCCCCGAACCAAAAATAAAATTTTCATGCCCCACGTAATATTATACGGTAAAAATATATTGTACACAGAAAAGTCAACATTTACTTAAACTAAATATTAAAATCTGTAATGACTGTTTTTTTTACCCGTCTTCGCCAGAAGGAGGGTAATGTTTTTCGAGCGTATGTATGTCCATTTCTTTAACACGCCTTACAGCCCTAACGGCTGGCTGGATTTTGACATGTGACGTGTCGTTGGATTTGACTAAATTGTAGTAGTGACATAGGCTATATAAATTTTCAAAATTGCACCCGCGAAGAACGTGGCAATTGGGGGGGAGGTTGTTGATTTTGTTCTTATCCTATCAATATGGGTATCAAGTGAAAGCTAGTAAAAAGACGAGTCCAGAAAAATCAAATTATGTTTAAACACAGATATAAAGCGTGCGATTAATCGGTCGGGCGGCGCCCGAACAATTTCATATTAAAAGTACTGAAAATTCTGAAATAAAACTATTATTAAAAAAAAAAACAAAAAACTCGACTACTCTGGTATTCACTAACTGGTCATAGAAAGATCTATCTACCAAAACTACGTTTGTCACAGCATGCGGCACTTTACATTATTAACTTAAACTAATTTAAGTGTGATAGGTTCTTTGTCGGTTTTTTTTAATAATAGTTTAATTTCAGAATTTCCGTACTTTTAATATGAATTTGATGCAAGCTTTATGGATATTTGTCTTAAAACATAACATACATAATTACGCTCGAAAACGTTGGCACCAGAGACGTGTTGCTCGCGCTTTTTGTAGGTATTTAGGAATAGTTTAGGAAATAAAATATAATTTAGAATTTAAGCCAGTTTCACTAGATAATTACTTAAACTAAAGATTGGTTCCAAAATTATGTCCATTAGTTTAATCTTTTGGTTGTAGATTTGAAAATATTCTTTAAAATAAAAAGAGTCAACTTTGGATCGTTTTACTGTCGAGTCAATTTCATCTGATTGTGTTTCTATTACCTAATTTCACTCTCATATATCCTCAACAAACACATTTTTGTTTCAGAATATTACGTCAATTTATAACTAGTTTGTATTGATTTCAAACACGGCATTAAACGGTTAAGGCCCTTCAGTACCATCGCGGTGCCATGAAACCTCATTTTTTATGATCTCGATTCATTTTGTAGATTTCGGTGCCTCGAGACTAAAATTTTATACTCACTAGCAATGACGGATCTGCATTTAAAAATGTTTTGCAGTTATAAAAACCTCCTTTTATAATACTGACAAGTACACTCTTGGGCACAGATTCCCCAAGTAATGTTGACTCCATAAAAATCTCCTGTAAAATGAGCTCCTGGGATAGATATACTACGTTTTAACCGTCAACTGACAACCAGCCTAAGATGGCGGTTGTGGACAAGACCTTGCACGTTGCTAGTGTGGCCAGAATCAAATATTTAAAGCATAATATAGTTAAAACATTCAAGCAATACCAATTCCAATCCAGAAGTAACAAAATGAACAACACGTCATCTAAATCATACCTATTGGTATGTGCCGAAAATTTTATGTCGAGTGCCAATGTCTCTCTAGCACTGCTAAATGCAATTTTAAACTTGGAATTCTACTTCCGTGTACAATCCTCAAGACATGAGGCCACCTAGCGAGCTCCCTGGGGTAAGACAGCTACTTTCTAACTGTTATTAGTGAAGTTTATATAAAAGGACCACGACCACGTCCTTTGTAATAATAATAAGTCCTTAATAATAAATCCTAAACCGCTCCTTCCGACAGCAGGATATACAAAATGACAGATGACTAATCATTGAAAATCTGTCAGTTTAATACAAAAAGTAGACAGTTTTTTTCTAATCTTTCATATTTCTACGATGCGTGTTTATCTTTCTGGATTCCAGCCCGGATACGATACACCAACGTAATATCTCTATCTCTCGAGCGTCGTCATAATTGTCGATATCGAAATATATCTCTACTCCCTGACATGCGTACGTCGAGATATAAATTTCTAGTTCGTAAGCTAGCATCGAAATACCGTACTCTTCTCGTAATAATAGAATCTCGACTAAACTCCAAAAATAAGAGGTAATGTAATGAAACACAAACACGAGGAAAAAAATTTACATGTTACATCGAGAGATAAACCGGTAAACGTGTAGACAACATTTTCCCGATGGCACATCTTAGCCGGGCAGGAGTGTGTAAAATCTAATTGGTAAAGTGTTTTGTGACTTGTACTTATCCGAATTTGATCTCTTGTAATAAAAACCTGCTCCACTATCTCACTGCTCTCAATTTAAAAATTATATAACAATGTGAAATAATTTTGAGTTTTTTTATCGATTTAAGTATGTATAGGTATGCAAGCAACAATGCCACTAAAATATTCCACGAAATTATTTTTGGATCGATGAATTTGTTTGTGCACTTTTTATTTATGTAGGAAAATATATTTTAATTACTTACTCTTTATTAATTTAAAATCTCTCTTTTGAATCATGCAAAACTTACTTACGAGTTTCGAATACAATTGAATACGCTTGTTGAGGTTGCACCGTATTTTTTTTTTTTCAAAATAAAAACTTTAAACTAGCACTGTCCATACGGGGGTTAAAGTAGGTATATTATATTATATATAAATAAATGTATAATATAAAAAAAAACTTTAAAAAATCAACGTCATTAGTGCTATATTTAAAGCATTTGGGTAAATGTAGTCCAAATTTCGAAATGACGAAACGGCCTTCGTCTATTGCTCAATTTTGACACCTTAAGGGCGAAGCAAAGGAACTGTTGTATTCGACCAGTTGTTAATAATTTACAAAAGTATCCAAGGCCCTTAAGATTGCAAAATTAACAAAACAATCGTTTTTTGGACCTAAATCTAAAAATCGGAATGTAACATTTATAAGTTTTGCTTCTCAGAAACTGTTTCTAGTAGAAACCGATTTTTCTTCTTTCTTTCTTGATAATTCTTTATATTTTGTGTTTGAATAAAGTTTATTATTTATTTTAATCTGTCATATCCTTTCGCAGAACTAAAATATATTTCTATTCTCTAACACCTACTTACATCTGAACCGCATAGTAACAAGGAAGGAAGCTTTAATTCTGTGCAAATACATGGTAAAATCGAGGTACTTACCTATTTTCCCCTTATTCATAAACAGTGTTTAACTAATTAAGATTCGCAGTCCTCTTCTGGAATATTGAAAACGTCACACGACAGAAAGGGACAGCGAACCTTGATTAGTTAAAGATTAAGATAGCTAAATTTTATGAATAATGGGGTAAATGTGGAATCTTGTGAATATTGTCCCTGCGTCTATCTGTATATATAAAATAACAAGTCCTCACTGACTGACTGATTCATATTCGTCAAGCAAAAACCGTTAAATCTACAGCCATGACATTTGGTGAGTAGGATTGTTTTATTGGGTAACATGATATGAAAGGATATTTAAAAATTCTACCCCTAAGGGGCTGAAATGGGGGTTTGTATCAGCTTCTGATTCAAAATAAATAGATACTTGTATTCTATAAAGAGTTGTTGCCCGCGACTTTTATTGACCTAAGGTTAATGTTGAATTAATATTTATAACTTTGAAGTCGGTACCGGCCAACTTAAGCGTGAGTTGTTTAATAAGTAATGTAAAGAATCTAAGTTTTGTAAAAGCTGGTACCGACTTCACAATTATAAAGATTGATTACGGATAATGTCGAGGTTTAGACTAATCCTTACTAGACACTAACAGGGAATCTATAATACGCGAGCGGAAAACTTTGTACCCCTTTTTACGAAAGACCCGTAGATGTAAAAGCATGAAATCTCTCCCAGTTATAGTTGACACAGGAGGTGCGTTGAATATCAATATTATTTTGAAATAAATGCTTTATTCTTGCATATTTTTAGTAAATAAAACTACACACACACAATATTTTGACATGACACGATAATCATACATGAAATAATCTTTGTATTTGAATAAATCTAAGGTTTTGTTTTAAAAAAATTTAATAGTCTGGTAAAGAGACCTTTATGCCAATACTATTAAAAGAGACCTTTATGCCAATAATAATTTATACTACTTTACACGATAAATTTAAATATTAATAGTTGAATTTCGACCATAGGACGACCTTTAGTTATTTTAAAATATGCTTTAATGTTGCATATTTTTAATAAATAACACGTTATTACACTACTACACGCTCTTTACAGTATTTCGACATGACACGATAATAATACACGAAATACTCTTTTGTTTACGGTTGAAGTCTGTTTTTTTAATAAAATTTAAATGCCTGGTAACGAGACCTTTGTGCCAAATTGAAGTCTGTGATTGAATAGAGAAGATTATATTTTTTTATAGCTCTTTACGCAATGCATAAAACGTAAATATTAAAATTTATGGTCGAATTTCGACCACCGGCGACGTCTAGAAAGAATTATTTGTTACTTTTCAGTTCATAATTTTTTGCTGTGAAAGTAATTTTTTATTTAAAATCAATTAAAAAAATCAACATTTTTAGATTATTGCTCGGCTCCCGTTGATCGTAGCGTTGTGTTATACAGCCTATAGCCTTCCTAGATAAATGGACTAGCCAACACAAAATAAGTTTTCAAGTCCGGCCAATAGTTCCTTACATTAACGTGTTCAAACAAACTCTTCAGCTTTATGTAATTAGTATAAAAGTATAGATAGCTGATTTTTATCTCAATAGTAATGGGGTTCAGTTCATCAAATTTTGTTTTCAATCTAAAAGGCCTAAGATCTGCCAAGTCCGGCTGCAAACCTGAGAAAAGGTAAAAACTCCTGAAATCTCAGGAAAAATCCAGTAATATGGTAACCCTACGCCAATTATCACACTTAAGTTTCAAACTTAAGAGAAGTGTTTTTTATCCATCACTATACAGTTTTTTTTAAGAACATAGAAAGAAAACTTTGATGATTTGTAATGTTTTGTGTAATACGCTGTAAATTAATTGTTAATTCATTATTGGGCTAAAAGGACTTGTATCTAGGCCCGTTAAATAAATTAAAAAAAAATACTTTCGGGTTTCGAGGTTATGATAAATTACCTATTTCCGAAATTAAAGCAGACCTGTTTTGTGGAGATGTCAGAAACAATATAAATACCCACTTTAATTCTAATTACTACGAGTAAAACTCTAAGAAAAACAACAATTATACCGATTTTTAGTAGTACCAAAAGGTACTAAATAAAAATTTATGATATCGATACTTACGCATGATACGTTAAGCCAGGTATTTGTTGTTTACTACGGCTTTTACAGTCAACAATTGAACATCCCACCATCACAATCGACAGAATTTTCGTATCTACTTAAAATATTATCACATTTAATGCTCCTTTTTCCACTTTATTCACAAAAAACAATTAAAAATTACTAGTCGTCTATCTGTTTGGCAACTATCTGTCAAATGTTACTTAGTTGCCAAACAAAAAATCCGGTCACACCGAAAGGGATAAAAAAAAAAGTCGTGTGTCTCTTTTATACGTTAGTTAATTTGTATTAAGCTATCACTTTCTAACAATTTGTGACGTCATCGCTATCCATCTAGTTGTAAAATACCTTTGCCGTAACGCTATTTTTTTTAATTTTAGATCTCACCACCTAACGAAAATGTGGTTCTGCGGACGTACAACCGACCTTGGTGGGAACGGTACCAGCCCATATCCTACGAGCTGGTCACGAGGTCAGGGAATGAACAGCAGTTCGCCAACATGCTGAGGCGTTGCAACGCGGTTGGTGTTAGGTAAATAGGACAAGTTCAGAAGACTCCAAGTTACAACTGCCTTTTTCAAGAATTCAGAACCGCTTCGAAAGAGTTAAACTTAATAGAACAAAAATAATTTTTATGACCTTTTTGGTGCATGACCTTGGTTTAACATTCTCATTGTGCCTTTCTAGAGTCCCGAGTCCATAACCACTCTTATGAATTCTACTTAAAATTGTCTCGGAATAAAGGGTGACTATTTCAGGATCTACGTTGACGCTGTAATCAATCACATGACCGGGGAGCCCCCAGAGAACTACGGTACAGCTGGCAATACTGCTGTCTACTCCAACTGGTACTACCCGGCAGTTCCCTTCAATAGGGAGCACTTTAACTGGCCACACTGCGTCATCGACGGCATGGACTATGCTAATAACGCTTGGAGGGTAATTTGCTAAAATATAGTTCGCTAGATTCAAGAAAAAATCGAAAAAAAAAAGAAAGACTGAATCGCCAAAATAATACTAGTCTTTAAAAATAAGGTCATCTTTAAGCTTTTCGTCCATATCCTTTGTTTTTAATTCTTATGTTAAGTTTTTTGTACCAAAGATCTCATCCAAACCTCTTATTCAAATTATATAACATTATTGTTAATGTCAGTCCATCAGGCTTTCGGACTTTTACGTATATAATATTTTATAAGTATAAATAATATATTATATTTGTTAATTTTTATGTCAATTACATATATATAGCCATTTTAGTGTTCCGTTCTTTTATATGATCTGTTGACGCTCTAAGGATATTTTGATAAAACTGGTTACAGCGTAAATAATACTAGTCTTCATTCCTAAGCTAGATTGTACTAATGGCGCGGGCAGGGGGAATAGGGCCAGGGTTATCATGACACCCCTTGGACAGGATTTAGATATTCAGAACATGCATAAGCTGCATCAGAAAATTTGCCATTAGTCATACATACGTACTTGGCAATCGTGGATAAAAGTAAAAGCCGTCCAAAATTGTCTCATCTCTGGAACGATAGTATATTAGACATTTTCTTTCAGGTCCGTAATTGTGAACTGGTTGGATTAAAAGATTTAAATCAAGGTCACGAGCACGTCAGGGCGATGATAGTCAACTTCATGAACAAGCTTATTGATTTGGGTGTTGCTGGATTCAGGTAAAATTGTACATTGTATTCAAGTAAAATTCTTGTTTCAGTAACAAAGCTGCTCAACAAATCCATAATTAAAATGCCTAAGTCTCTAAAACTCTTAATAATAAAACATTCCATATTACAGAATCGACGCAGCCAAGCACATGTGGCCAGAAGACCTCCGAATAATCTACGATCGCCTCCACGATTTGAACACAGCACATGGATTCCCTGCAAATGCACGTCCATATATTTACCAAGAAGTAATTGATTATGGAGGTGAAGCTATTAGCCGCGACGAATACACACCAATAGGAGCAGTAACTGAGTTCAAAGCTGGAATGGAACTTAGCAACGCGTTTCGGGGAAATAATCAATTGAGATGGCTAGTTAGTTGGGGTCCTCAATGGGGTCTCCTTGCATCCCAAGACGCTTTGACCTTCATCGATAATCACGACAACGAGAGAGGTCACGGTGGCGGCGGAGGAATCCTTACCTATAAGGAAGCGAGAAGATACAAGGGCGCCATCGCTTTTCTGCTAGCTCACCCCTACGGCGAACCCCAGATAATGAGCAGTTTTGATTTCTGGGATTCCGAAGTCGGCCCACCGATGGACAGCAACCAGAATATTATTTCACCAGTTATAAATTCTGTATGTATATAGAAGTGTTCTTCTTTGCTCTATTTACTTTATAGAAAGAGATAAAAGCATAATTTACGTACTTTATTTTTAGGACAACACCTGCGGAAACGGTTGGGTCTGCCAGCACCGTTGGCGTCAGATCTATGCCATGGTTGCATTCAGGAATGCCGCTGCTGACACCGCCCTCACCAACTGGTGGGACAACGGCAGCAATCAGATCGCCTTCTGTCGCGGCAACCGAGCATTCGTCGCCTTTAACATCGATACCTGGGATCTCAACCAGAGGTTACAGGTAATGATTGAAAAAGATATTATAAAAGTGAGGAACAATACTTTCGCTTGTTTCTATGCAATCGACAATATTTATTGAAATTTTACATCATCTTTACACCTTCGTATGTCCCTAGACCTGTCTCCCAGCTGGTAACTACTGTGACGTGATCTCCGGCGACAAGGTGAATAACTCGTGCCAAGGGAAGACCGTATCGGTGGATGGCAGTGGTATGGCACAAATCTACGTTGGCACACACGAGCTGGACGTCATGCTTGCTATACATGTTGGACCAGAGGTAGGTTTTGGCAAAAAGTAAATCAATAACCTAGAACACGGAGAACTAGAGATAACCCTGTCGGAATTCGACCATAAATATTAAAATCCATCGGGTAGAGGAGTTTTTTATAACTCTTCTACATATATATATACAAATATAATCTATTCTCAATTCTATCACAGACTTTAATTTGGCTTATAGGTCTCGTTACCAGGCCAATCATTTTTTTAAAAAAAATTACAGATTTCAACCATAAACAAAAGAGAGTTTGTGTATGATTATCGTGTATTATTAAAATATTGTAGTCTGCGTGTGCGTAGCGTTTATTTATTGAAAAATAGAAAAGATTAAAGCATATTTTAAATTAATATTGGTATTTCACGCTCCTTCTCCATATCGACTAGAACTGGGAGAAATTTCATGCTTTTCCATATACGCATCTTTCGTAAAAAGGAGTTTTTCGATCGCGTATCGTAATCGTAATATATAGTCACAGTAAATTTTCACGAATTAATAGCTAGTTGTTAAATGGTGACAAAATCTTTTTCTGTAAAGCAAATATTATGTTATCTTCCCCTACTTTCAGAGCCGCTTGTAAACAAGGAAGCGGGAAGAATTTTATTAGAAACCTGCAACATTGAAGAAATCAAATTACAATTACTCAATAAAAATGATGACTACTTAATTTTTTTTATTTTCTGTCCTTATTTGAAAATAGCTAGCTTAGAGTTTCGAGTATAATCTCGAATATTTGCGGTAAGCTCTTTTAGAAACATAAAGTTGGAAACCAAAATTCTTTTAAAAACCAAAATTCTTTTAAGAACCTTTGTTACTCTCCACTCTTTCAATTATAACTATGTCAAAAATTAAGTCAATAAGTCGTATTACGTATAGGATCAAAGTTGGAAATGTCACTGGCTCTTATTTTTGGTTATTAGAGAAAAACTAATTTTAAAGTGCCAAATATCCTTATTTAGGACAAATAAATAAACAAGCATACTTTTCCATATATAGTATAAAAAAGGTTATAGAAGTATAGATATGGATTGGAAAACCTGTATTATTTTTAAAAATCAAAAGAAATATTTTTTTAATAATAAACAAAAACACCCAAGGGTATATTCTTGACACCGTTTTTACACATACTTTGTCACATCTGCATTCGCATTTACAGGCGTGATAAAGAAAAATGCGAAAAAAAGAAATGACTGCTACACGGGAAAGCTTTTAGAACAATGAATCCTAGATACAGGAAAAATCTTACGATCCTATGGGACTTAAATCCGGCTTTCTAGAGTATGAATATTTATCTGATATTTGAATAATTGAAGTCATGAGTGAAAAGAGCAAATAACTAACATTTTAAAAACTTGGCTTTGATTTATAGCTAGATACATTAGCTAGATATTAAAATCGGTAAGTTACAAGATTTGACAAAATTTTATGGAAAAAAATGAATATACTCGAAGGTTGCAAAATGTTAGTTATCCGCTTATTCCACTTATCAAGTCTTCAATTTCGTTCTGCAAAACGCGATTAACTTTTTTTTGAGTTTAAGCACGCTTAAGGGAGAATAGTTATTTACCGTTTTAAATAATCAAAAACCTGAATTTTTTTTTATGTAAATCTATATTAAACAGGTGTGTTTAAATGTTACAATATACATACTAAATAAAACTATATAAACATTCAATATTACAAAACACAAACTTAAAATAAA
>JAOTAV010023315.1:0-22296 GCA_026546445.1 Cyclargus thomasi
ACATTTACCTGGGGCGCTTCTAGGGAAATCAAAATCACCATATGTTTCCATACAAATTTCGAGGAGTTCCCTCGATTGCTCAAGGATCCCATCATCAGGTCACCACTTTTGTGATGATGATGATTATGAATATAATTTATGGTGTAACAACACTCAATGATTACGTTGATACAATTTGTATGAGTCAGTATTCGTTATTAATGCTAATATTATTTAAATACAATATGATAACAGGTAAATTATATTATAAAGACTTTTGAAAATCATTGGGATGTGGATTTAAAGGAGATCTATATTTATAGCAGCAAAATAATATTTTTTGTGCGGTGTTCACGGTTAACCAGTCCAGTTTAGCATTTAGCATTAGCTGTTATTGGCTCAATTGTCTGTCAATCAACATTTGAACGTGTGTGTCGTGTTTTACGTGCACTGTCATAATTTTGTTTTTTTTTAATTATTCATAATGAGAGGACGAGTTCAAAGCACTTGTAGGAGTTTGTTTTAAGATTAAGATATCGATGTTTTATCTGTGCTATCTACGTGTTTACTACGTTAAAGTATATATTAAAATGTATTACATCATAAAGTATAAAATGTAAATTTCATCTATACTAATAATATAAATATGAAGAGTTTGTTTGAACGCGCTAATCTCGGGAACTACTGCGCGGAAATGTTTAAAAAAATTTATCGAGGAAGGCTATAGGCTACATTACATCACGCTATAACTAATATGAGCTGAGCAGTAATAAAAAAGTGTTGTAAAAACGGAAGAATTTATGAAGTTCCACGCGGACGTAGTTGCGGGCAACAGCTTGTTTTGTAATAAAATGTACGTTTTGATCAACGAATAAAAAAAACTAAGGAATAGGAACTCTGTGAAAACACGTTCCACCGTGACTCCAGAATTGTGTACCATTTTCAACGTTTATTTTTATGTTTCACGCGGACGTAGTCGCGGGCGTAGCTAGTTTCTTATGTTAAAATAAAAAAATCAAACGCTATTAACGGGGCAATTAAAGCAAAAAATAAACATTGTCTTCCTCTCTTCACACTTACGACCGTCATTCATATGTCAGGTGAAACAGAACGACGCGGAATCCGCGAAAACAGATTTTTCTTAATAACTCGATGAATTTACAAAATTAAAAAAAAAAAACGGTAACAGAATTTTGTATCGTGTATTAAAATACTGAGTCCGTCGAATGCGCCGTTTTGAGAAACGAAGAAATATACCTAAAAATTAGGGGCATCCCTGTGATTTTTTTTATCGAGAAATGAAGACAGTGTTGGTGATATTAGGGAACGTCAAACTTCACGTATTTAGAGCCACGTGACTGCTGACTGGCTGGAACTTGGCTGGGAATAAGAGGTCATAATAACTCCCCAGGTGAGCTTTGGGATGCCATTGTCAAAACGTTAGATCCAGGACCTAAGCCTCCGAAACCCCGGACTTTTAGGGGAAATTCAGATTTTTCCACGGACGCCTAAAAATGCCGACAGCGTGGGTCAGTGTTAGCATAGAGGAATTATACCTGTTATATAAATGTTTTTTCGCGTTTCAAGGTTACTCCGTTTGATGTAACTATCTAGTTTTGTTGTATTATTATACTTCCGAATTTATCCAGCGTCGTGACTAGCGCCATCTAGACCTAAGATGATTTTCCCGTATACGAAATTTTGTATGGATCTGTAAGTCTATAAAATAATTGGTCTATGGTTATAGCCTGTTTTAATGCAAATGTTGTTCGAGCAAAAAATACCAAGTTGTTAAGTTTTTCATTTTAAATGTTTAAATTTTCAGCTTCCTCGCTCCAAAATGGTTTCATTTTCGATAACTTCTGATGACTGACGTTGTACCAGGCAGACATAACGTTACAGGAGCCTCTACCACTCATCCGCGCATCTTCTCGCTGCTACGCGCCGTGCGACACTGTGTCTTGGCTGTCGCGAAAGGTGAAGCAGTTGACAGATCAGCTGAGAACCACGCAAGGGATACTCAAAAAACTGCTAGAAAACCCAATGTTAAAGGGAGAAGGTTAGACCACTGAAGACTTTTGTAATTCATGAAAAGATTGATTGCGTCTGTCAATCTATCTCTTAGACACAATCTCTCTTTAAATAGAACGAGGCTAGTTTTACCGAGCTGAAATTAAAACTCTATATTATAGCTCTACGATTATGGCTCTACGATCTCTTACGTACTCCTTGTATTCAACTCAAAATTAAGATAATTAGGGAGTTTGAATTGATTGAGATATTATCTCGCAGACTTTTGTTCTGTTAAGTTTTACAAATGGTTTTTAACACTTACGGATTTTGTCGCGGAGCACTTTTTTGATTCCCGACGTTTCGGCTGCTTTAAATTAGTGATTCTCGCGTAAACCTTAGGAATCATTAAGTTTTACAAACTTCAAATCAGTTGTGCACGCAGCTCTATGTGTGTGTAAGCTTATTTTACTCGGACGACGCGGCCTGCCTGTCACTGAAAGTTTTGCACAAGCGCAAGCGCACGTAGGGCCGCGCGTACAACTGAGTTAAACCATAGAGAAATTATACCAACCATATAAAAATAATTGGTCTATGGTTAAACTATTTGTATACCTTTCCCAACTTATGTGGCCCTCACCAACTTTCAGAGGACGATCGGTTTGCTGAGGGCACGTACATGTACCGCGTGTTGGACGCCACCGCGCCGCTCGAGGGCGGGTACTGCCGCTGCGAGAGAGGACCTAGGGTGGGTAGAACTTCAGATGTTGATTGATTGATTCCGACTTCACGTGTCAAACCAACGAATTCTAAACACAATGAATTTTATGAAGTCATCCACAATCTCCGATGATCGCTATTCATTATTCGGCACGATCATCGTGCAAGCTTCCCGAAAACGAAGTTATAATTGTCTCCTAATTCTATTATTTATTCTGTGGTAGTTTTTAACTCAAAAAAGAAATCAGAAAAGGAATTTAGCGCAACGAGTTGCAGGCGTCTAGTTTATTATTATAAATATGAAAGTATTTCTGTCTGTCTTCTTACTTCTTCGCGCTCAAACTGCTGAACCGAACTGAACTGAATTTTCTGACATTTGGTATGGAGATATGGTACATACATTTTGGTATGGAGATACAGTAAGCTTTTAATTTTCCGTGGTTTTGTACCAGGGTCCGCCTGGGCCACCTGGTATGGAGGGGCCCAAGGGCGACGCGGGGGCCCGGGGGCCGCGTGGTGCTCGGGGGCCTAAGGGCTCTCTGGACCTCATGTTGTTGCTGCTAGCGGACATGCGACATGATATACATAACCTGGAGGCCAGGGTATATAAGGATGGAGAACGGTGAGCCATGGATAATTCATAGTAAACCTGTTCCTTTTTTAAAAAGGGTCCGTTTCAACACTTCGTGATAAATGCTGTTTACACTATCTTCATTCCACAATTTTTTTATAGATGACGTATCCGACAAGGATAAGTAAGTGGTGAAACAGGCCCTTAATTTTGTAAATGTGAATCTTAATAATGTAATCTTTATTTGGATGTTGGTATCACGCCAATCCTCATCGGACTTTAATGAAAGGTAAACAGATACAGCTGACAGATTATATTTAGATACATTTTTTACTATTTATCTACATTCAAATTATAAGTATTATAAATTAAATTATTGACTAAAAACATAACATTACAAAGTAAAATATACAAACTTAAAATAAAAGTTAAAAACTATTACTACTCAATTGTGATTAATACTGTCTGTTACATGTTTGAATCCAAACTACCGAACCGATTTTGCTAAAATATGTTACTCCATAAGGTATACCCTAAGGTCCATATAGAGTTGCTGAAAGGTGGAGATACTTTTAATTGCAAGGCGGGACATACAATACTTTTCTTTCAGAAACAGTATTTCATCCGCGGTAATATAATTCCGTTGCAAAGGGTTACGGGCAATTATCATTCTAAAGTTTTTGAATGAAATTTTTATTAAAATTCTAGGGTTTTGAAATGATTTTTTGAAAAAAACCTTTATAATGTTGGTAGGCCAGAGCGATTCAATCTGCAAAAAGCGTGGCGGCGACAGAAGAAACTGGAGAAGTTAGACAAGGAGAACAGAAGAGAGCAAGAGCTTGAAGCGTACACCGCACCAGCCGTGCAAGCCAGAGATAATACTGTCGATGTGCCTGAAGGTATTTTTTCTACTTTTCGTATCCTTTGAAGGATGGAAGGATCGACATGGTCAGGGTATGGACATACTTTGAGTCCGGCGAAAGGATATTATTTAGCCCGGAACAATGTAATTTTGGTAATATCTTCAATATTAAATTTTCAGATGAATACACCCAAGCATACCACGAGAGCACCACAGACTCGCGAACATCGAGGTACCAGGATAGCACGGAGGCGCAGGAGATATCGGAGATGGACGCGAAACTCCGCCAGCTGCACCTACTGGCGAACATCACGCGGCAAGATGATGATGATGAACAGGATACAGATTATGATTATAGTTTCTATTAAATTATGTTAAGATTAGTGTTTGTTTGCGACTTGGTCAGTTACGTAGATAGTAAGAACACTTCAAAAGTGTAGTTATAGTCAACCACGTAAATAAAAGTTATCTACGTTATTCGCTTACATCTTCTATATTCCACTAAGTGATTTTGCATCCCCGCAATGGCTAGCGGTTAGTAGTTGTCACACTTTTCTGTCTAAGAACAAAACATGGCATGTATGATCAGTGAGAAAACATATAATCCGAGGGCTGATAGCAAATCTTGAGTAAGTATTTGAGGCAAGCTGAAACCTTGTCATAGAAAACATTAATGAAACTAACTTGTTACTTGCACTGTTTCCACTACATTTACTGTTATTTATACACACGACCAATACACGACACGACAATATAACAATACACGACCGGTTTCGAAATACATTATTTTCAGGTGTAGGTAGGTTTGAATTTACAAATATAAAAACAAAAAATTAGGGTGGTCAGCATAACGGAAATTTATACAATTTGGTAGAATTTTTATACAAACTTTCACTATTTTCTACTAAAATCAAATTAAATTTACGTTAGTTTGAACCAATTTTGTATATAGGTTAATTAATGTTACCATGAACAGCTATCACAAAATGTCACTTGTACAAAAGTCAGATATTAAAAACTTTTAATTAATTACTACTGGTATTGTACAAGTGACATTTTGTGATAGCTGTCCATGATAACATTAATTTCTTTTTTTTACTAGGTACCTACCTACTCAAAAATTGCTACCAGCTCTCGGTTTAATACGGTTTGGTTTGGTTGGGCGCGATAAACGAATCTTTGCCGATCCACTTTAAGAATAAAACAAAACCCATATGTTTATATGTATTATATTTTATGTTATGGAATAATAAACTCTGTGTCTTCATATTAGGGACTAATCTAGCTCAGCACGGAAGGCTGGTAGTGTGCTGCTAGACGTTTGATCTCGTTGGTCTTGGCGGTGTACTCCTTGGAGAACGGATGTTCGGGGTGGGCGTCCAGGAGCTGCGCTAAGTATCTCGCTGACACCTGGAGTAGTAAATATGTTAAAGTAAATTGCGCGCGCGGTCGTGTGTGTGTGTACACCTGTGAATACACAATAACACAACATTCATGTGTGTCATTATGGAGTAGTGACGCGATAGACGCCGTCCGAATAAACAAGGCTTACCCACACATAGGGCCGCGTTCAATTGAGTTGAAATTAATATATTTCAGTGACAGATATTTGCTGAGCACAGTGCGCATAGTGGCATATAAAAGGAAAACTCTCCGGGCGGCAGCATTTTGCCACTTTTTTAAATGATAGGCTGCCATTTGACATCTTAATAGGTTTTGTCCGCGTGTATTTCAACTGAACCTGCGAATACAGGATGTAACAAAATAAAGTGATATTATCACTTTACTCTAGAACAGCGGTCGGCAACGCACGGCCCTCAAATGTTTGTAACCTTGTCATAATAATATCAAAATAAAAGCAAGCCGCAACGGCTTTTAAATGCTAAGAAACTTAATTTCAATTATTGTCTGTTACAGAAAAATAAATATTAACCTATAATAATAACCTATGCATCTCATCTAACAGATCATGAGCATTCGGGAGCAATTGTACGAATTGGACTACAATTGAACTCAAGTTATAAGTAACTAACATTTTAAAAACTCCCGGACTTTTGCGTTTATGAATGCTTTTGGACCCGAAAAATGGGTTCGATGTGTAACTAGATACATTAGTTATAATATATTAAAATAGGTAAGTTACAATATTTGTCAAAATTTTATGCAAAAAATTTTGTATATTATTTGGTAGTGGCAAGATGCTTCTATAAGTAATAACGCCTAACACTCCTGCTGGCCTAGTACTCACCTCAGGCGGTTTGCCGCTGTGAGCCGCGGTGACTGCAAGCCCAAGCAGCAACTCGGGCTGCTGCGGAGCGCGCACCTGCGCCTCCGTCAACATCTGCTCCGCTTCCTCCCACATGCCTACCGAGGACACATCTAATATATAATATTCTCGTGTCACACTTTCGTTGCCATACTCCTTCGAAACGACTTGATCGATTTTTATGAAATTTTTTGTGCTTATACGGTATCTATGAGAATGGGTCAACATCTATTTTTCATCCCTCTAAAGTCTAAATTATTTATATGGCAAAACAACGTTTACCGGGTCAGCTAGTAGATATATAACATTTTTAATATTATATTTATTGAGGCAAGCATTTGAGACAATTGATGTCATCTGTTTCAGATTGTTCTATGTGCATTTTATCAATGATACTACATAGGACAGATTCTCACTTCATCTATCAGATAAGTTGTGGATACCCTATACGACACTTATCATAAAGTGGTGAAATGTTAATGAAATAAGTATATAAAAATTTAAATAGAATAATAATAGCTTAGATTCGACCATATTTAAAATATGAAGACTTCAACCATAAACAAAAGAGTGTTTCGTGTTTGAATATCGTGTCATGTCAAAATATTGCAGTGTGTGTTGTAGTGTGCATAGCATTTTATCTATACTAGAGGTCGCCCTGTGATCAAAATTCGACCATAATTATTTCTGAATTTAATCAGACTTCAATTAGGCATAAATGTCTCATTACCAGGCCATTAAATTTTATATAAAAAACAGGCTTCAACCATAAACAAAAAAGTATTTCGTGTATGATTATCGTGTAATGCTGTAACAAAATATGTACCGTGCCTATTTTGTGCGTATCTTGTTACTTTTTAAAAATATGCAAGATTAAACCATGTTTTAAAATAATATTGGTATTCCACCAATTGGAGAAATTTTATGCTTTTGCATCTACGCGTCTTTTGTAAAAAGGTTAACGTTTTCCGCTCGCATATTCATATCTACTAGAGGTCACCCTGTGGTCGAAATTCGACCATAAATATTAAAATCCATCGTGTAGAAGATAAAAATATAGGTCTCGTTACCAGGGCATTAAATGTTATTAAAAAGGGGTACGAAGTTTTTCGCTCGCTTATTAATATATAGATAAGACTAAATATACCTCTAGCAGCGGCTGCGGCGGCGCCGACCGCGGCGGGTCCCGCGCCCAAAGCGCCGAGCCGCTCCGATAGTTCCAGTATACTGTAGTGCGCGTCCTGCACTCCTGGTCCACCCTGTAACAAATATCAGTTAACTTGAGACTTAAGTGTCGGGTAGTTTTGTGCTGTCACTTTGCTTTTTTTATTACATGAATAACCTATAAAGGTATTTCATAAAAATTAAAATCTAGCCTAGCGACTAATAAGTAATTTAACGCTAACTACTAACTCGACATTAACGTGAACAAGAACAACAGTAGTGGCCATGTCCACGTAAGGTCCCGATGTAGGTCTCCATTTCTTATGTACCAGGATGCATTCACAATGCCTCTAAGTACTTTATTTTGGAATCTTTGTATCATCATTATATTGGTCTTCTTGGTATAGCCCCAGAGCTGGATACAATAAGTCCATACGGGCATAGGGACTTGTTTATACAAGAGTATTTTTTATGGATCGATAGAGATTAAGTAGCGACGCTCAAACTCTTCGCGCTTCTTTTTGACGTGAGCTTTCCAGCGAAGTTTTTAGCAGTGTTGTGAATGTATACCGGATTATGGAATGGTCACTTATTCGTAAAATCAATATGCACTGATTTTGTTTCATTTAGATTTATTTACCACTTCTTTGTCCAGTTATATATGGAGTTAATAGCTTCTTGAACTTTTTCCGCTGATATAATGGATTCTAAGTCTTAACTAAAAACTCTCCCAGTTCGTGTTTTTATTGAAAGCGTGAGAGGATGTTCTCTCACTAAGATTTTCTTACTAAATGTCAGGACTATGGATGAGTGGACCGAGCTCATATCAAAACCCTTCTCAGTTCGTAGAAAATGGGATGATATATTTTTGTAAATGAAGAAATCTATTAAGTCTGGAATTTTAATACGATCTCTAGGCCAATATATCAGGCTTCACTGTAGATATAACTTTGCAGCTTTTTTCGTTTACCGCGTTTGACAGTTCTTTTCCTTTTGTAGTTGTCAGTCTGGATACCCAATAGGTGTATTAAGCGTTAAAATCAGAGAGTATGAACCTGTTGTCTAGGTTTTCTTATAAGTTTATGTTCATATCTGATTTTATACAATACCCTGGTGGAGAGTATATAGAGGATAGAGTTACCGGGAATTATTTTGTTTTAACAAATACAGGCTCTTCCTGTATTTGTTGTTGCTCATATTTGTATTCTTCATAGTGACAAATATTTTCCTTTATGATGACATCACTACCACTTCGGGCAGTATTATCAGGGTGTATGGCATGGTAAGTCTTATAGCCTTTAATTTCAATATATGTTTCTCTTGTGAAAATGAGTCTCAGATATAAGACACACATCTATATTTTCTGTGCTTAGTACTACTTGCAACTCAGTTTGATGTTTCAGTAGTCCATTTGCATTCCAAGTCATAATCCTTGTGTTAGTCATTTTGACTTTTGTGAATGGGTATCTTTGTTGGTGTTACTTTCCAGTATTTTTAGTCTAGTGAAATGAGGTTAATAATTCGAGAATTCTATTTATTTTTTCATCTCAATTTGCACTAGGCTCAGGCTGTGAATGAGAATTCTTATTTGCTTTAGGCATTTGCGCGTATATGACATTTTTGATGATTTGTTTGTTGTAATTTTTCTTGAAGTATGAGTTTTATCTGCTGACTAGAGGTTGTAGTAGTTGGCGTCCATTATTTTCTTCATTGCTTTTTATGTTAAAAAAGTTATTAAGTGCTACCAAAGAAAATGTGCTAAGCTCGGCCGCATATTATACGACAGGTGGGTCAACAACAAATCATATGAGCAGAGTGCGCTCCAGTGGAGCGTAAAAATTTTGTTGATCAGAAATTCAGATAATGTGTAGCCAGATTAAAAGACATCACCAAGCCAAAATATGGGGCTTATCATATGAGGTCTATCAAATTTTCATTAAAATTGAAGTTTAGGCAACACTAAACAACTCGGTATCTTAAAATCATAACAGATGTTATAAATTTTAGGTGGTTAAAAGTATGTTAAAAGGTCTTGTCTAAATATTCATGTCAGTACAATATACATAACTGGTCCATATATTAATTTAGAAATTAATATATAATTGAAATAAACAACTTCAGACGATGGAAGAACTTCATACCTGTGAAAGGTTTAACCAGGCCTGTGCCAGCTGTGTAAGTGTTGCGTCATCCTCCATATCTTGTAGCAGCTTCAGTTGCTTCCGAGCAAGGTCTGGTCGGTTCATAGCAAGAAGACACTGAAGTGTGAATGCACGGAGCTCCAGGGACTCTGCGCCATGGAGGATTCTGGAATTTGTTAATGTCAATAGAGACATACCTCGCTTATGTGAAGGATGTGTTCCGGACATCACATTATAGCAAAATAACCTAAAGCAGTGTATGACTGTGGTTAATAGAGTTGGTATGGTAACAAAATTAAACTTAACATATTCACCACCACACCCCCTTATTCACAAAAATATTAATTAAGCAATGTTTAACTAAGCAAGGTGCAGGTGTTAGCACAGGACCAGAATGATGAGGTGTGAAGTGTCCATAGATATTATTATTAATATTGTAAAGTTCTAGTGATTTAAAAAGTTCATACAACTTACTTCAAGGCGGTTTCATAGTTATCTTCATGGTAGTAGATGGATGCCGCAACAATAATAAATATTTCATTTGACAGCTCTGTTCCTTTGCTAACCTGGAATAATATCAGATCTTCTTTTTAATTATTTTAAACAATATACTAATGTATAATTAATATAATAGTTAAATTTTAACTGCATAAAGTAAAAACTACAGTAGTAACATATTTTTTCCTCTTTTTGTACAGCAGACACATCTATTGAATTAAATTTCCCCATTGCTATTTCTGGAATATGATCATTTTAAACATTTAAATGTCAAAATCACTTTACAGTAGGTAAAATAGTCATACATGAGGTCAATTAAAAAGAACAACATACTCTAGCGTCAATATCAGCAACAATAGCAGGTTTGTTGGCACCGGGTGAGAGATAATCCACTAAGGTCTTCAGAGGTTGCAGCAGAGGGTCTGCTGTCTTCAGCTCCTGCAGAACTATCCTGAAGCTTCCCTGAGCTATGTAAGACCTATACAAGTAGGCATCCCGTTGCAGCGCAAGAAGCGGAGTTGAAGGCTGTGAAACAAGAATTGTGTTTATATATTTTTAAGCGTTGGAGAGGGTTGTTAGATATTGCTAAGCATTAAATATTATACTTCGGTGTCTCATTTATTATAAATGATGAAACTGTAATTAGATTTCGGCTAAAAACAACAAAACATGACGTGTATAATCACTGAACATTCCGGTGACAAAAATAGGAGTCATACAAAATTTTAAGGTAAGATTTTAATAGGATAGGTAACATACGTTTAGGTTTTGTGCCTCGTTGATTGCCTGCTGGTAATTTCCAACATAAAACGCATTTTTAATCTCAAAAAGCTCATCGACATCTTGTTGCTGACGTGCCATTTTGACAGCTAATGAAGATTATGTTTTATGTCAGTGTCAACATGACATTGACAGCTATCTTCTTAAAAATTTACGTATGCACAAGCCATGAGCATATAAATTTCATCAAATATAATTAAGCCCCCTTTTTGGCATTAATTAAGAAATTGCTTATAATAATATATTTCGGTTTTCTAGATTTATTAACCGACTCCCAAAAAGGAGGAGATTTCTCAATGGGACGTTTTCTTTTTTTTTAAATATGATTGTCAAGCAGTTTTTGTCGTGGCCGCTAGATGGCGTATGGGTAAACAACTATCGTTGATTAGAGCATTAATTGCCACTAAATCGGCGGAAAATATGTAAAACTTCATACATTTAAATGTTGGAAAGAGATTTTATTTTGTAATAAATAGATTAAAATAGTTATCATATTTATGCTTTAATTATTGCTGATGAAAGCAATAATCCTATTTATTGTACTTAATATGCCGTTCGCAACAAATTTCAGAAATCTTTCATATTTTGGATTACGAAACATTTTGTCTACACTTGTGCAACAAATAATTATCTAACCAGATAATATACCAATATCACAAACTAAAAATTCTGATCTGGAAAAGTGTCAAAGTGCCATGGCCGCCAAAAGTCATTTGTCAGTTTGATAATTGTCATATTTGTCAGACTGTTCTTATACTATTATCAGTACATTGGCCTGAGTTTTATGTCCATATTGGACCAATAGAAAGAAGAATATAGTTTATGGCACTCTGGACAGTACACTGATACTTTTAAGGAACATAACTTATGCTGTCATTATGAAATTTCAGATCAGTAGGGAACCAATAGTAGCTAATTTCACATCAGTGGGGAACCAATAGAAAATCTAGAGTTGTCTATCGTTGCGTCACCTAGTATAGATTTGCGAACTAAACTTTATGAAATGTCCCAGATGTCGCAAATGTCCCACCATTTAATGTCAAAAATTTAAGAAATTCTAAAAGCTGGTACCGAATTCAAAGTTATAAATATTGATTACGGTTTATTTATTTATTAATTTAATCTTTATTTGCTTATAAAAATACATACATTAGAGAAAGAAAAAACTAAGTTGGGAATAAAGCAAAAGGGCAGCCTTACCGCTTACAGCGGTTTCTTCCAGGCAACCCATATTGCAATATTGCAATCCATATTGCAAGCCGTAATTAATATAACCCGGTTAATGTTATATTAATTACGGCTTAGGCCAATCCTTATATGGCATTTATTTTTTGTTTTAAATAGATATAACACCATTTCTTTAATTTATATCGGATATGATGAGATAGAAAGGTTGTAATATTGTTTGTGTTGAATATCCAAAAATGTCTTTGGTCGTAAATATTATAAGCATTCAATTAAATATGATGATCATTAATAATTTCATAAGATTCCAATAATTAGTAACTATATAGCCGGGCCGTGGGAGAGTCACAATTCGGCACGATCGGGCCGGCTGGAGAAATACTACAGCCCCGCCGAAAACCGATCCACGTCGCTCAGATCAGCCAAGCTCAATTGAGCTTGCACCGTGTTTTGTAGAACGAGTGAGCTTAGAAGATGGCCAACTCCCTATGTCCCAATAATTGGGCGAGCGAAGCGAGTCCTCTATATCCTACTCTCTATACATGTTTGTAGTACGCTTTACGGAAAAACTATAAGGTTTGGGCTTTAGCATAGTAATTTATGTATTTGTCAATATGTGTTTAAAAATAAAATAGTATTAATAATACTAGTAACTTTGAAAATATAATATTGTACTACTAACGCCAACTATAAGTGAAGATGTCCAAGGGTATATCCGCATCACATGTATTCAAAATGGTAAAAATTATATTTTGAATAATCTGCCTCAGTCACAGAATAGTTTGGAAAACCCGATGTCACAGCATTTAGAAAATCTCGCGAACCCTCGACATAAAGCTGCGCTTTTTTGCTAGTATATTCTCCTATTGACTCTGTTTGGACTATTTCCCAGGAACTGACTTGCAACTTTTCCCTTGATTTACAATGCGAATCCGCATTGTAAAATTGATTTCGGAAACTCCTGTTGTAGTGACAGAAGTGCAAAAGTGCGAAATCTACGCGGATTCGTATCGTCAATCAGGCCACAGATATTGTCACTGCTCATGTCCCATGGGCGACAGTGGTTGCTTCTTACGTGACGCGTTTGCTCGTTTACCTCCTAATTTCATTCAAACAGAATATGCGAATAAATAAAATTGATGGAAGTTTATTATTGGTACCATCCTATGAATTATTATTTTAATTATTTTCATTGTACTGCTTATGTCTAAAAATAGGTACCACGCGAGCTTAATTTTTTATTAAGTACCTACTTATTTCTCTTTCAATGAATTCAAAGACGCTATTTTTACATCTGCGTAGGTACAGGTAAAATTACAAACGTAATTTTCAATGGAGATGCATTATTCTATTGAATTTTATTGTTAAGAATTCAATGCATTTAACAAATAATGGAAACCAGGTAAAGAAGATTTTGGTACAATTTCATGGAACAGTATTTTTTTGTACCTTCAATAGCACCGACCGAGTACCTACAGATACAATATCTTATCTTTTATTTTGTGGAAATTGTGTAACATTTCTTAAGCTTTAGCTGGTTACAATAAAAGCAATTTAAAACCTTCCTTAGACTGTATGACGCTCTTAGAAAACAAAGTAGGTAGGTATGTAAATCATTGTGTATTATATATTATGTACTTATGTATTACAATACTTATACAAAAAATTGTTGAATTTGTAGACATTACCTTCTTCACTATAAGGGCACACGGGTGACGGGGCCCATGCCAGAGCCCCCTTTCTGGGGGGCCCCGAAGGATGCAGAATTCCTCTTACACATTTATTCTCAAAACATTTTTGTTGGGCACATTCCACTTTTTCCCAAATCATCTTATCAGAAGCTTAGATTTACAAGGCATATCATATAATATATGATATGACTGCGACCTTTCCTACTGTACTAATTAATAATATTTCCGAAAATATTATTAATTTAAAATTTAATTATTTAAAAAAAATTGACACATATAATTTAACTGAAGTTAAGAAAATGCTCAACAAAAATCGAGAAAAGAAAATGTAGAAACTATTATACCTACACATAGTACCAAAGTTCAGAGCAGAGAAACAACAAAAATGCCATTAATTATATTATATAAGTAAATTAAGCTAAGTTGCTAATGGTCCAGGCATTTATTTAATATTTTTACATTTTTAGAATCATATCTGATGCAGTAAATTAACTTTTAAGTTTTATCTGCTAAAATACTACACCCACTTCACCCAAAGAAATTAGTCTGTTAAATAGTTTACGTCGCAATAACTAGATGGCACTGCAATGGTTTATTGAAAATATGAAAATATTCATATTCTTTTAGTGTTTATTATTAGTAGATCCATTGATACTTATATAATAATAGTATTTCAATATTATAATATGTGTACTTGAAATTTCCCGTAATTCTGCAACCCTACTTGTAACTCCTAGGACTCGTACCTATGTGAATGTAAAATTCAAGTTTTTTTACCTAATAGGCCCAAAAGCAGAATTGTGTTTTCGAGTGTTGCGATTATGCACGTATTTTATTCCAATCAAAGTTTTCAAACACGTTTAACTACAAGCCAACTTTATTTTCAGTTTAGTATCCAAATTCTAAATACTTTTTGGGTTTATAATTATAAAACCTTTATTTCATAATTCCTTACAACACATACATTTTTTCTACTAATTTTTTGTTTCTACATACTTCTTAGCTTTGTACTAACATACTTATAAAACCCTCAAAAAAAGTATTTAATACTCAATAGGGCATAGAAAAAACATGTTCTAAGCAAAGGTAAACCCGTTTTGCCCCAAATAACGGGAGCCAGCTACCTGAAGATGATAAAAGCCCAAGCTGTTAGCAACAGCTGTTGTTGAGCTGTGAACTGATTTAAAGTGGCCAAATTCTTCTAAGTATAATGTATTAAAACTAATGAAGTATGATTTCTCCATGTCGTCGGATATTTAGAATCCAAAACTAGTGGATCGATTTTGATAAGCCACCAGAACGTTTAGGAAACGAGGAAGAACATGGGCATATAAAGCTTAAACTTGAAAACGGCTAAACCTAATTTGGCTAATTTTAGTCTTAAAAAAATTTAGTAAAGGAGGAGACAGGAGAAGGACACGAAGTTTACCGGATCATCTTGTAAATAACTTGCCAATGAAATCTTTAAATAGAAATGTGTGTTTGTTTGTCCCGTTTTACGCCCTAACTACAAGTCTGCTTTTAAGGTAACATCATTTCATCACTCAGGCAGACTAAACAATTTCGCAAATATAATATTACGAACATTAAAAGCATTTACCAGGTCACAAAATAATACATATTCTTAAAATCTATCATACATCCATAGTCCATATCCTTTCTTCCATATTAATATTACAAATGCGATAGTGTCAGTCTGTCTGTTACCTCTTAACGCCCAAACCGCTGAATCGATTCTCTGAGACTCAGGGAAGGACTGTATACAAAATTTTCGTTTAATCGTTTGGCATATGGATAATCAATGTACAATTTAGGTTTATAATTTCAGCTGAGAAAACCGTATCAAATTAAAATCAGGTAAGATTTAAGAAGCCGCACAGGCGCGGTCGTCTAACTCCTAAGGTATACGCAGATGTGCACAAGATGTCCGATTTCATAAATCATCGATCGATTTAATCCACCTCGTTAGCTACAAAAAAAATTCCCACACAACCCCCGGGCGAGATTTCGCGAGACGATGAGAACGATGACCCTATAGGGTCTCCGTGGCCCTTCGCAGACGCCAGCTGTCGCGACGGTTAGGGGCCTTTTGTGCCTTGTCCCACGAGTACGACGTCTTACGGGTTAAGATTTGTTGTGCATTGATTACCTCTGTATTATTTATGGGGTATATAGTTATTTTATTTGGTTATATTTAACTATGCTGTTCGTACGAAAGCGCTATCTAAGATTATCATTATTGTGCGAGCGAAGCGAGCCTTTTACAACTTATACCCTGTACGTACATGGTTGTGGCACGCTTTACGAAAAAACTATAAGACCTTTGGGTTTGGGCTTTAGCTTAGTGATTTGAATATATATGTGTTATGTTGTAATATTATAGATAATAAAAATATTGCACTACAAACGCCATCTATACCTTGAGTTGTGCAAATGAAAAAAAAAAACTAAATGAACAAGTATCCACATATTGTGTCCAGAACCGTAAAATTATATTTTAAAAAATATGTTACAGTCACAGCAAACTTTGGAAAACCCGGTAATAAATATTAAATAAACGGTATAAAATTTTTCGCGAACCCTTATAAAGCTGCGTTTTCTTGCTAGTTATTATAATTTTAATTTAAAACAGCGTCTATCGAGTCCATACATTAGTACTGCGACATTTGCCTTGTTGCCATATTGTTCATGGTATGTAAGTACGGGCGTCGGGCGACCGCTGTCATGTGAAAGCTCTCATCGTTGCATGCGGTACGACTACCGTGACGCGACCGTTTGTTCCTAAAAAGGGGAAAGGAACTTTCGAAGAAATTAATTCCCAGCCAGTTGACGGACCTACGGCATTTGGTAAGAAGAAATGTCACTTCCATCATTCATGTCGTCATGTGTCGGCTAAACTTTTACATAACGCGACATCTTTGAGGTTTTTTTAGGTCTGCAATTTAGTTGAGTGTAAGTTACTTGATGTAGACAAAAGGTTTAAATGTTATACGAAGTCACAAAAGCTAGTGATTATCCTTACCTTTCCTATCAAATTACTTCCCTTAATTCACTTCCTGGTCTATTTTGCAGGAACAAAAAACGCTCCTTGGCGAAATTATAATAAGGGGTTCGTTGACGCACAGAGGAAATGACGAAAATTGCATTCGCAATTATAAAGAGAGGCGGGGTCGCTGACCTCCGAAGGGTTGCGCCAACCCTCGCTTAAACTGGGTCAAGTCGGCCGCTCGTGTCAGCCCTGTTCTTATCACGCATGACTACTGAGTGCTGCTAGCCTGGTACCTACTCAACCAATTTAAAAAACAAAAACCTGTGGTATGCTTAGGCTAATTTAAATGCCACCTATGTAAACTTTTCCTTGCAACTATATCTACATCGTAATCATTCCTGTCGTGTTTTTAATTAGGGTCAAACGAGCAAATCCATCACATGATGGAGCACACCACCTTCGCCCATAGACACTCGCAACAACAGCAGAATTGTAGATGCATCAGGTTTGAAGGGACAATACGCTCTCTTCTTGAATTATTTTAGGTCGTACTGGTCCGGAAATTTTCTGGCAACAGTTCGGTTTTCAAACCATACACTGGTACTCTGGTTTTTAAATTTCTTGTTATAAAAACGAGCTCCTAAGTCCAATAACTGTTTTTTTAGATCCATTATTCTTTAAAGGTAGGGCGACTTCTTATTACCCTTCGAGTACACAGCGTGGCCCTAGGGGCATACTACCCCTACCCTTAGGGGTCCAACGTTCATTAGGGCAATGGATGAAATGTATAGTTTGTGTGCTGCCAACGTTTTCTTAGGGCTAGAAGTAAGTTCGAAGAAGACCGAATTTTGGGTACAAATATCAGGGAGCTTAGCACGGCGACAAAAGAATAATCAAATGACAGATAGTAGGATAAACAGACAGATTTCCTTTGGGCATCAGTCACTTTGTCTATCTTGCTGTAGAAAGAAACACTTTCTCGGTCGGTCCACCCGTAAACTCAGTCATTGAACAAAACACAGCAAGCCTATTCGTGCCAAAGCATGGCTCTGACACGGCAATGAGCATCCGTATATGTACTTGAGATCGGAAAATGTCTCTTTGGTACACGCCTCCACCGGGGTTCAAACCTGCACCCTCTCGAGTGCGAACCAAAGTTCTTACCCATTAGGCCACGGACGCTCTGGTTCGAGAAAGGACATCTAGTACTTCTCCCAAAAAACGTAAGACTACGACTAAAAGAACTAAATGAAGCATTTTCGTGAATGCAGAATCCAACCGAAAATCTTCTTAGTAAATCAGAACTTTCGCTTCCGAAACCCGAAGTTCCTTCAAGTACAAGACGCACATCCGGCGCGCCTCGCATCTGCTATCCGGTGCTTTGTGCGCAGATGTTCGCGCAGGTAAAAAAATACCTGCGCAGGCGCATTGTGTCGCGCACCGCGGTGACAACGCGGCGACGCTGCGCGGACATTCCCACGGCTCTCAGACTATAATACAGGGAAAATAGTGGACCTGAGATATAACGTGGAGTTGTTTTGCCCGGATTATTTGTGAATACCTACAAAATATTTCATAAAAATGAATGACTGGCGGTATACCACCTTGCGTTTGCAGAACTTTCTGCCAAGCACAATAAAACCCTGGAATGAACCGTCGCCAGCAGTATTTCCGGATCGATACGACCTGCAAACCTGCAAGAAGAGAGCGTATTCCCTCCAAAAAGGTCGGCAAAGCACCTGCATTCTGCAACTCTTCTCGTGTTGCGAAGTCATCCTAGGAAACTTCGCTTTAAACAGAGTTGTAAGCCTCGACTGGCGTATTAGCTATAGCACAAAAAATGTTGTAAAAACGGGACAATTTATAAAGTTTCACGCGGACGTAGTAGCGGGCAACAACTAGTTATTCATGAACCTGTAATATCTTTACCCTACTAGTTTTACGGTCCATAATATCAGAAACTTAGAATCCACTTATCAGGCCAAGCGTGGTCACCGCACCGAACATGTAGAAATCTAAGACCGTCCTTAGATGAGTACGGTGTATGTAATTGTGTTACTTGTTCCAGGGTGTAGTGGGGGGGTGGGGGTGTGTTTTGTTGTCATGTCAACAGATAGCATCTGCCTCAGATCTCTATGGAATATGGATCACAGCCAGCACAATACTCTTACAAAAAAAGGTTTGTGGAAAAAATTAAAAAAAAAACCGTCCAATAAAAGATCCACGTGCACAGTTTTATGTTTTGTCCTCGTCTATATGTTGCCAGTGGCGTAGCTATATATTGGCTCTGGGGCTCGTGGCAAATTGATGGGCAAAATTCGGAAAGTATATTTCTGAGTTCGCGACCTCTTGCAACGGCCAACACTATAGTTACGTCACGTGTTGTTTTTAAATGAATTTGGTTAACGTAAAGGATTACGGATTTTGGGCCACGCCGGTTTTCTGTGAGGCCGTGGTATCACTTTGGTCGAGCCGGAACATTCCTGCCGAAGAATGACTCTCCTACGGCAATGAACATCCGTATTATGTACTTGAGTAGATGCGATCAGAAAATGTCTCAATACGGCGTGTATTGAGACATTTTCCGATCTCCACTCTCGAGTGCGAACCAACAGTCTTTTCCCACCCACTAGGCTATGGAGTACGGACCTCAATCCATTCTCCACTCCATCACGCGACGAAACGCTGTTTGACTCCGGTTTTCTGTGAGACGGCGGTACTTTTCCAGTCGAACATATTTGTGCAAATAATAATAGTGATGAAAATGAAAAGGTTAGGTTAGGATAGTATTAAGTATAATAATACAATTCATCAGATTTAAGAACCCTTTATGGAGACTGTACACTCTCGCTGAGACAGTAGACACAGCGAGACTGCCCGAGCCCGCCCGTCTCGCCCGATAGTTCTCGGCGAGAGTGTACAGCTTCCATTACAAATTGATAAGTACTTATCTCGTTAAGTTTCACTTCATTGTCAGCGTTTTGTTTCGTAAGCTCTCAACAAGTAAGCAAAATAATAAAACCAAATTACTAAGTGTTTATTTGATTGGGGTATTACAATACTTAAGCCCGTAGACAGCGCTTGATACTGGGCGCGTGAAATTTTGAGATGCTGTTTTTATTCATAAAATTCTCATTATATTTAAAAACACCATCTCAAAATGTATAATCATGCTTTTAAGTTGTAAGCACTTACTATAATTACGAGCCTCAGTTCGGTAAGAACTTAGTTGTTGCCAGTAAAAATAGGCCAAGTGCGAGTCGCACTCACGTATATAACGTCTGTCCTATGCTTGAAAATCAAAATATAAATAAAGACACATAGAAATTTTTAAACTACCTTCACAAGGCTTCGCTGGCAAAACACGAATATTTGTGTCAGTCTCCTTGTAGAAAATGTTTTTCCAAGACCACAAGTAGCTTGGGTTACTTTTCATCCTTTTAACTATTCTAAGACAAAGGTCAAGTACATTACGTAATATGTGCATACATACATACTTTATTCGGGCCTGTAAGAAGAATAAACAAACAAACATACTTTCCTATTTATAATATTAGTACGGATATGGAAGTATGGATATCAATATAGATTATGTATTGAAAATAATCAGTAGGTATACGAGTACTATGTAGTACGTATAATGGGGGAAATTGAAAGAGAGCCAGTTGAAAGGCCTACGTCATTTGGTCGAAATATGTCAATTCCATGTAAGTCATAATCGGTTGAGTTTGATATAACCCGACCAAATTCCTTAGATCCACGTTCTGTATCTCTTTCAACTTCTCTGATTGTACATGATTGTTGCTACCCTAGTAACTAGTCAGTCAAAAGGTTAGGTTTCGTCCTTGACATACGGCGCCTAAATATATAATGTTATTTGGTACATCTATATTCTAGTACTCGCTCGAGTACAGACGAGGGCAAGGGTCGAAAGACGCTCAATAAGTTTTCAAAATGTGTGCCTTAAAACCTTTTTAGGGTTCCGCAGCCAAAGAGTACAAACGGGACCCTATTACTAAGACTTCGATGTCTGACCGTCTCTCTGTCTGGTCATCTATCCGTCTGTCTGTCTCCAGGCTATCAAGAACGGTAATAACTAAAGTGCTAAATTTTTCACAGATTATGTATTCGTTGCCGCAATACGAGTAACAACAAGTAAAACCAAAACTTAATAAATAATGTCTCATACTACAGACGTCATTTTTTTGGTATTTTTTGCGTGATTTGATATCACCACTGGCAGGCACTTGAAATTTACACAAAATACTAATTTGTATTTAACCTATACTAATTTTCTATATCATTATATAAAATTCTTTGTCCTGAGCTATTTGCATCATATTGCCGCTATTATTTCACTGATTGTAGATTGTAAATTTGGAGGGAGTGTTTTCCGTATGACGAGATTTTATGAAATTCGTCACCTAAGGGGGTACTAACTTTAACCCCCCTTGATTAAAGTTAGTATGAGACAACGCGATTCCGTGGTCCGATGTGACCCAAAATTTGCAAAAAACATTGTTTGAAAATTCAATTCATAGTCCTTAAAATATCTATATACTAATAATTTAAATATAAATCTATCTGTCTGTTGCCTCTTAACGCTTAAACGGGTCAACAGATTTTGCTAAATTTAGTATGGAAACTTTGAGTCTCGCGGAAGGACATAGGATACTTTTATTGCAGAAAAATGTACGGTTCCCGCGAGATAAACTAATTTTGCGCATCGGAGTTGCGGGCATCATCTAGTCATTAATAAAAGGGCTCCTACACAAAAAACACAATTAATGCCTAATTGTTTGCTCTTATATGGCACGGAATTCTTAGTGCGCAATTCCCACTCGCGCTTAGCTGATTTTTTATAAGTTACAATAAAATTTTAACCTACATAAAACTGCATTGTTTTACGTTTTACAATGTTTTGTTTTAGTTTTCTTTGTTGAAAGTTGAAACAATAACAAACATACGTACTGGTTAAGCTCAATTATTATTATTTAACTTCAAAGATGTCTAGTACCGAGTACCGACAGACCTATAGTCTTAAGACCATAGACCATAGTGTAGCAATAATTGTTCTACTAATAATAATAACCCGAAAGATTGAAAGGATGGATGAATGAGTGTAATGTAGTGGTACACTGTTAAAATTTTCCATAGTGAATTTACTAAATTTGTGTAGGAAGTTTTTACGCACCACATTTTTAGAAATGTGAAACTTAATCATGCAATTTTACTACACAATTTATTACAACTCGGTTTCAAGTTTTTACAAATTATCAGTCGCAAAATTACTAATCATTTACTAACACTTTGTCTAGTAAGATCACTCTACTTTATTTGTAATTTTGAGAAGTCAAATTTATCAAAGAAATCTAGGAATTTTACAAAAATTTATTTAAGATTTAAAAAAGAAATAATGATTTGTAAATTTACTATCATT
>JAOTAV010023326.1:0-49278 GCA_026546445.1 Cyclargus thomasi
ACGAGCATATAACCAAAAGAGCGGAAATGCTATAAGTTTTTTTCGAAAAAAAATCCGCCCAAAGCCACTGCGCTCTAATTGGTCGGAAGTATCGAGGTACGTACACAGGTCTCTTATTATTCTCCTCCTCCGCCTTCTCGCTCTGACGGGGCCACCAATCGACTTGATTTTTAGTATAGACTTAGTTCAAATAACTTAGGCTTCGGAGTTTTGAAACGCCGTCGCTCACTGACACTCGTAACATCCGAGGAGTCGCAAGTGTGTTGCCGGCCTTTATGAGGGAATAGGTATAGGGAAATTAGGGATGTTGGGCCAAGTCACTCACTAAACGAAACACAGCACAACGCCGTTTCACGCCAGTCTTCTGTGAGGCCGTGGCATGACTCCGGTCGAGCCAACCTATTCGTGCCTAAGCATGGATCTCCCACAGCAATGAGCGTCCGTATTATGTGAGATGGGAAAACGTTTCATTGGTATACGCCTCCAACGGGGTTCGAACCTGCACCCTCTCTAGTGCGAACCAAAGGTCTTACCCACTAGGCTACTGACGCTCTTATAAAATGTAAACCAGGTACGAATCATACCTCTAAGATCAAAACAAGTTTTATGTTAGTTTGAACGTCGATTGTTCCCGAAACAATGATCAATAAATATCGGTTTACGGCGTCGAGTAGCGCGGTAATTAAACCGAATACAAGACTGCTAAATGTAAGTTAGGGTTTATGAAATATTTACGGGAACCCAAAAAAGTTTAGTCGAAAAAAAAACTATAAGCTAAAGAATATTCTATTAAATAATAATTGTAAACAAACATTTGTTTGGTAGTTTGAGGTTTCTCATTATTTTACGATATGTAGGAGGCAAGCGAGCAGACGGGTTACCTGATGGAAAGCAACTGCCGTCGCCCATGGACACTCGTGACATCCGAAGAGTCGCAAATGGGTTGTCGGCCTTTATGAGGGAATAGGGTATAGGCATAGGTGGATTAGGGAAGTTGGGCCACTGGTAAAATCACTCATTTAATAAAACACAGCACAACGCCGTTTCACGCCAGTTTTCTGTGAGGCCGTGATATCACTCCGATCGATCCGAACCATTCATGCCGAAGCATGGCTCTCCCACGGCAATGAGCATCCGCATTATGTACTTGAGATCGGAAAATGTCCCATTGGTACACGCCTCCTCCCGGCTTCGAACCTGCGCCCCCTCGAGTGCGAAACAAATCTTTATATTATTAGTGCATATGAAAGTCATAAAGTTCACTTATCTACAGACCACCTACTTAATCAAAATCTTTCCAGCAGTGTCGCATAAAAATTTCCACTCGTTATAAGTTATGTAGCAATAATGAGAACAAATCGTTCGTGATCGAGCCTCGAACCCGCGCTCAGTCACTAGCCCCATAAAACTGAATTGAGCTATTGTACTATTGTTGCCTTACACTTTTCCTTTCATGTAATTAGTAATGCTATTTTCGTTTCACTTTTATTAGGCTACCAGGGCTTCGCGTATAACTCTTCAGGTTTTTCGAGTTCGTAGTCTCCGAAGGTAGACTTTAATTAATAAAAAACAACATATAACCAATAACATAGAAAAATATATATATTTAATTATATATTTATATATTTTATTTAATAAAAATTTACACATATTATATATACTAATAAATTATTATATAAAAGTCCGAAGCGTGATGGACTGACATTAACAATAATGTTATATAATTTGAATAAGAAGTTTGGATGAGACCTTTGGTACTAAAACCAAATATAAGTATAACAAACAAAAAATATGGGCTAAAAGCTAGGTTGTCTATAGCAACCCTATTTTTGTAACAATAAAAAACCCTTTAGGTTTTTTTTGGGTTTCATAGCTAAAAGGCCAAATGTCAAAAAACCGAAAACCCGAGTGCAGGCACCATTGGAATTTAAACATCGAGTTATGTATATTTCTACATTATGCTATTTAAGGCCCTTAATATTGATTCCATACTCAACTTAAATGGACGGATAAAAATCACACAATCTCGAGTTAAAAATCCGCGATTTTGATTTTTTACTCAGTGTCACTTGTGCTATCAAGACGAATCTAACGATACCTCATACGTTAAAAGCCATTTAGGCTGCAGGGCGTGCAAAACCATTACAAATACATACATAGAGAATGCATTTGAGATTCAGCATGTTTGCCTTTGTCTGTCCGTATGGCATAGCCATTTTTTTCTGTTTCTTATTCGGAAGTTCCAAAAGACATTTATAAAGTTTACAAAAATCAAACCGCAACTGACCGAAAAAATACCACGAGCTTATAGAAAAACGGCGTTAAACAGCGCTGTATTTCGTCGAATAACTGAGTTTACATGAGGCTAAATTTCCCTTAATTTAGCCCGCACTTAAAAGTCGGGAAAGCACGTACAAGTCTTCCGATGTTGCGAGTATCCATTGGTGATTTCATCGCTTGCTTGATACGAGCTTGACATATAATTCATATGCATCGCATATTGTATGTTATATGTTGTATGTTATGTACGATCTTTCCATTAAGATTCCCGGACAATTTTCTGATTGTTCCATACTGATGTGTTCTCAGGTCTGCTACATAGTGTTTTCAAATAATAAGTAATTCAATATAATAATAATAATAATAATATAATATCTATGGACGCTTCACACAACGTCAGTCTAACCCCGTGGTAAGTACCCGAGGGACTTGTATTACAGGTACCAGACAACGGAGATATATTTAATACTATACACATATTCAACATTTTTATAACATGATACACATATTTAATACACATCCGCGACCCAGGAACTTTTGAAAAACTTTTTGTTCCGTCGGCAGGATTCGAACCCGCGACCTCCGGCGTGAGCTACCATGGTGCTCAACCAATGCGCCACAGAGGTCGTCTAATGTCACCGTATTTTGTCTACATGTTAAAAATTATTATATTTGTAAGAAGTTTCGTTGGTCTATTGTTTCTCACACAGATTGTAGTTAGAATTAGAACAGCTTTAGAAAGCGACTCTCACTTATAGCCAGGATGTATGTATGTTCGATATTTCCCCAAAACGTGGGAATCGTGACGCTATCCGAACCGAAGTTGATTGCACAAAGGTCGCGGGACTTTGTCCGCATCTTATCTATCGCCAAATATCGGCCAGAGACACGGCCAGGAGCGAGTCGCAGCCAAACCATAACACGGCCAGGAGCGAGTCGGAGCCGAGCCATAACACGGCCATCATAACATATTATTGTCGTAGTTGGATACTGCTGCATCCTGGTGACACAGAAGATGCATTGGTAGGAATGTATGGTGGGCAAATGACCATAAAAAAATATCCCGATCACGAACGAGTTGGAGCCTAAAGAGTTAAGAGCGTCCGTCACCAAGTGGGCAAGACCTTTGGTTAGCACTCGAGAAAACTGGCGTAAAACGGCGATGTGCTGTTTTTCGTCCAGTGAGTGAGTTTACCGGTGGCCCAACTTTCCTAATCCCCTATCCTTATACCCATTTCATATTCCCTCGTAAGGGGCAGCAACGAACTTGCGACTCCTCAGATGTCGCGAGTGTCCATGGGCAGATGGCAGTTAATTTCCAGCGGTTAACCCGTCTGCTCGATTGCCCCCTAAATATCATAAAAAAGATAGTTGAGTTTATGGTACAAGCTAACGTAAAGTAAGATTTTATTTCTATTTTTATTTGTTTGCGTACGCTTGCAATTGAGGTCAGAATGTTAATTTTTTGTCGCGCGTAAAATATATCTTCAAACCCCGTCGACTTGCGCATCATGGACAAGCCCCCCTAGACAAGTGGCAAGCGGTTATCGTCTACAAAAACCGCTTGGCGTGTTTATGTATGGGATTGACATTGTCGAACGAAAAGTCACGTGATCCAGTCGCGTCGTTCTAAAATGTCAATCTCATACAAAAACACGCCAAGCGATTTTCGTGAACAATAATCGCTTGCCACTTGTCTAGGGGGGCCGGAGCTCTACACACAAGCAGCACATTCAAATATTTGGACTTAGCCGATTGCTGCTTACTCTGACTTATATATTACAGCAAGGCACTTCTATTGTACGAAAATAATAGTTTTTTTTAAATATAGAGCTATATCGACCCACTCATTTGAAATTCTGCGGCAGACAGACATACATACTGACAAACAAGTAGAGCTTATACAAACGCATTCTGGTCGAGCGGGCCGCATTTTTCCTACTATCAGTGAGTGCGATCGGGCGTAAAACTTGTATGAAAAGAATATAATGTAGTCGAACTGAGAAATTTCCTCCTTTTTAGGGTTCCGTATCCAACGGGTAAAAACCCTATTACTAAGACTTCGATGTCCGTCTGTCTATCTCCAGGCTGTATCTCAAGAACGATAATAGCGAGAGAGCGAAATTTTCACAGAATATGTATTTCTGTTGTCGCTATAACAACAAATACTAAAAACAAAATTAAACGTTCATGATGGACTCTCATACAAAGGCAAAGATTTTAAATATTTTATTTATTAAAAATATTCAATATTAAAGCATTTTGAGAAATTTCATGCTTTTACATATAGGTAACGTGTCTTTCGTAAAATGGGGTACAAAGTTTACCGCTCGAATAAATTAACAGAGTGATCATCTTGTATTAATTTGTTTTGTTTGTGTTAATAAAAAAACTTCATAGATATACTAGCACTATAGCTAGTACAAAAGAAACAAAGTCAACTATTACGGAGACAGTGAACTTTAGTGAGGCTGTTTCAGTTTATTGCCCCGGTCGTACCAATAACGATTATAGATATTAGATACTGAATACATATTGACTGACGGACAAGCTGATTTTAATGCCGGGCTGACTGCTGACCGGTCGAACCGACAGCCTCTCATCTAAGTATATCTAAGGAGTCAAAATCCTTAAGGGTCGCAGTGACGCCAGGGCCAAAAGGTCCTGCCTTCGGTGCAGGAAAAAAAAACAAAAAAATATGTCTATATATTAATGCGCAAAACTTTGTACCCCTTTCTACGAAAAACGCATATTTGTAAAAGCGTGAAATTTCTCCCAGTTATAGTTGATATGGAGGAGGAGCGTAGAATACCAATATTTTTTAAAAATATTCTTTAATCTTGCATATTTTTATTAAATAAAAAGCTACACACACTACAATATTTTGACACGACGCGATAATCATACACGAAATACTCTTTTGTTTATGGTTGAATTCTGTGATTCTTTAAAATAAAGTTGGCAACAAGAATAATATGCCAAATTTACGTCTATGATTAAATTCAGAATAGATTATATTTTTGTAGTTCTTCTACACTATAGATTTAAATATATTGTAGAGGAGGTCGTATTTCGACCACAGCTACAGGGCGGCCTCCACTAAAATCACAATATGTGACTGACAGCAACCCACAGCTCAAACTGGACGGATGGGAAATTTGGCATGCATCCACTTAAAAAGGATTTTGATATATTCTATCCCCAAGAGCATGAAGAAAAATTCCATGAAAATACTTTTTAACTTGAGCGAAGCCGTCGGCAAAAGCTGGTTATATTTAAAATACGCAATTAAAGTAACGTACCAAATTAAAAAAAAATCTGTACGTCGTATCTGTCTATCTGTGTCACTGTTCCACGTATGACTGGAACAGTTTAGCTGAAGCTTGGTATATAGATGCTGTTCTGTCTCGGGAAAGGACATGGGATACGTTATCACGGTAAAGCATCAAGAACAAGACAAGCTATGTGTTATTGATTGTGCTGTTGGTTCACGGTGGAAATTCATGTTCAACCTTAATGAAACACACTTTTTTCACCAAATGTAATTGGCTCTTACAAATTTATAACAAACCAGCTTTTTGCCCCCGGTTTCGCTCGCATGGATACGAAAACCGCGTAAAAACCGTATGTATTAGAGATGGCGCTGTATGTGAAAATGTGGTCGTCTGAATCAAAATAATTATTTAATAAAGTAAAGTTTTATTACTGTGGTAAAACTTATGTCCAAACCTAAGTGAGGGTAACTTCAAGGTGGCAAGCAGGCAAAATGCCACGGGACCCAGCCGGAAGAGGGGGCTTCCGATTGGGTCTCGTGATCCCTGATCGGGGGATCAGCCCATCCTATAAAAGTAATAAAGCATATCTATAAAAGTAGCAAGCAATTTTTTTTAAATAATCGCTTGCTGTGTTTTTGTATTGGATTGACATAGTGGAACGAAAAAAAATTTTTTTGCGATTTGTATGCGTAAACGTATGACTGGGGCGCTTCGCTATACAAATCACGAAAAGTTTCATTTAATTCTTACTTTTTTTACAGCCTGTATATTAAAGCTATTAGCTGACTCTACATATTATGTTACCACTCTTTACTATCGGCGATTACAAACGATGACACGCGAGCACGATCGCGTAGAAGGTGTCGTCGTCTGTGATCGCCTTTGACCAACTTCTTGACGACCACAGTGGCTCAATCAGTAAGAGAACGCGTTGGTAGCTTACGCCGGGGCTCACGGGTTCGAATGAATGTTCCTGGGTCTTGGTTGTGTATCATATAATAAAAATCTTAAATATGTGTATAGTATAAAAGTATTAAATATATCTCCGTTGTCTGGTACCTGTAACACAAGTCCCTCGGGTACTTACCACGGGGTTGGACTGACGTGGTGTGAAGCGACCATAGATATTATTATTATATGATTGTTAACTCCTTGACAAAGAACTATGAACATCTCGTGTCGTCTACATTGAATACAGAATTTGCATGTAATTAGCGCACTCTAATATTATTTTCTTATCGGGGGTTTTAGTGGGAATTTCAGAGAGTGACGTTGGGAGTTTTTCTAATATCGACAATTAAATATTATTCCTTGCCATGCACTAGTGTAGGCGATACAATTTCAAGTAACGCGCTTTTCGTGTTCCTACAAGTAAAGTTACTAAGTTGACTGACTGAAGTTATCTTGATTTTGACTAGACCTCACGTTACTAAAAATATTGGAAGGAGAAAATGGATTTCCCGCCTTTACTTGACACTGGCCATGGTTACATAGCCGTAGCGCCAGATTAAGATAAAAATTTTCTTATATTTTTTTAAGTAAACAGACAGAATCAAAAAGAAAGAAAGAAATTTATTTAATTTTAAAAAGCCTGAATAAGCAGGAAATAAAAGAAATTTCTCAATAAAATATTTTTTATTTAATTTAAAAACTCGACTTACTTCCTGAATTAAAAATATCATGGTGTATTATTTCAGTAAAGTTATTTGTATTTTAAGAGCATTTTTTTTTTGTTATAAAATATTTTTTTACCAGACCGTTAAAAATATAAAACAGGAACTGCCGTACACGAAAACATTTAACAATTACATAATTTAAATTTAACGCACACTTTTACATAAACGTCATTTACTTCTTAAACACTAGAAAATAGTCACACGGCAAAGCTTTTACACCGTGATCAAAATAACGTAGTACCACGATAACGTTTATAGGTCTGTAAATTTTTATCGATTAAGATTACTTTAACTTAATTTTATTGAATTTAACTCACCGCGTAAAATAGTCAAGTCCATAACGATAACAATCACTTTCACACAAACAAAATTTTCCCATCTAAAAACACCAACCACTTAACGCCGAAATTCTCACTTTTTTAAAGTTCGAAAAAAAAAACAGCCAGCACTCTGAAGCGTTCGAAACTTAAGCACGCCGAAACATTCGAAATTTTTAATTTCACTTCCAAATTCGAAAATTTGAAACACCGAAAAGTTAGATTCTTTAAATCCACTGTCACGCACTGAAATACTGGTGGCTAGTGTTTTTTTTTCTCGTAAGCCCAGTGTTTTGCGTCGAGTTTTTTTTTACTTTTTAAAATTGGCATACGCGTTCCATCCCGTGGCGTGCTGACAGGCTGCGCGTGCGCCGGGCACTGCGCCGGTATTGAACTTGCGGCTTTCGCAACTGATTGTTTAACGATCCCGATAAAAGTCCACACTAAAAGTACCGCTAACGTTATTGATAATATTTATATCGGGACATTACGGGACGATTTACGACTCACCCACGATCCTGTTCGAAAGCGAGGGAAATGCCGGAAAAATTGAGGGGGAAAAAGTTTTATTAATCTTCTATACTAATAATAAAAAAGCTGAAGAGTTTGTTTGCTTGAACGCGTTAATATCAGGAACTACTGGCCGGAATCGAAAAAATCTTTTTGTGTCGGTTAGTCAATTTATGGAGGAAGGCTGTAGGCTATATAACATCACGCTACGGCCAATAGGAGCCGAGTAGTAATCAAGAATGTTGTAAAAACGGGATAATTTATAGAGTTTCACGCGGACGTAGTCGCGGGCAATATCTAATATATAAATTTCTTGTGTGACGTGAGTGTGCTTGCTATTGAACTCTTGAAAAACGTCTCAACCGATTTTTATGAAATTATTGTTTGTATTCAAAGGGACTTGAGAATGGTTTACATTCACGTCTTCACGTCGACATAGACAACGTCTCTCAGGTCTATTACGTTGTTGAAGTTTTAACACCACGTAAGTCACATTTTGGCTATTTCGTAATTTTGATGCCATCTTGCAGAAAATCGGAAAACGCATCGTTTTAGTTAATCAGGAACACGTGTCGGCTAACAAAAACTTGTACATTATTTTAATTAAAAATTCTTATTAGTATGGTGATCTATACAAAATTCAATTAATTGTTTCGCTCTCCTGTAAAGTTGCTACTTTTGACTTATACTTATATTATATTTTAGGTATTCTTACTTCTATGGTATATACAAATGTGTTACTGTACTTACTTTGTAAACAATTGTTTACAAAGATCGCCTCGTACTTTGTATGAGACGATCTTTGTAAACAATTGTTTTATTCAGTTACACATTTGTTATTGTTTAAAATATAACTTCAATGAGTTTTATTGCAAAACCTTTGAAAAGCTATTAAACTAGTTTAACTCCGTGTCTCTTTCTTGTCTAATTTTAGGTATATTCTATGCCTAATACAATCCTTCCGCGGACATCCACGAGCATTTAATAATTAAAATAAGCCAAATTGTTCATCATCTGTTCTCTAGTTTTAGCAAGACTTACAAAATTTAAAGTCCCTGTTTATTTATAAACATATTTAAAACAAAAATAGGATTGAAAATAAAAACATAGATGTTTAAAATCTCCTAGTCATTATAGTCATAACGGGTTAACTAAACAAAGTTAACTGTGGTTTAAACAGCACTTATTAGTGGGTTAAGTGAAGTAGCTTTAAACTTAGTTCCACGAATTATCAGTTTCCTACAGAACCTGAATGCTTAATTTGCAAACCAAAAGGTGTCCAGTTTTTAACATAATAATTGTCTATGTATTGAAAATTATCCTTTATTTTACTTGTTACTGGATTTAAAACTTTACAAGCGAGACTTAGGGTGTGTTTTAGAGTGTATCGATCCACAATAGAGCTATGTTTTCCAATTGTTATAGGTGAAGCTATCACTCAAAGCTGCGTGGTGTAAGTCATTAGCTTGAATGAGCTTAATGAGCTTCGTGGTGTGGTCGTTTGCGAATTGTTATTACGAGCTTAATAATTAGTATTAAAGCTTCCTCACAGAATACACATTAGAAGTAGCTTCCTTGAGACATAACATTTACTAAAAATCACTTTCACATTGATTTTCTTCACTTTCGACTTATTTCACTATATTCTCACCAATAACTTGATGAGATAGTAAAATTCTAAATCGAAAGTGAAAACAAAAATCCGTCAATAGCAAGTTGGACTCACGCTCGAAGGGTTCCGTACCAGAAAAGAGCTTAAAAATGTTAAGTTGAACAGATTCAAATGGTCACGGCATATCAAGTGACAGCACGATGTAGACATACTGCTGCGCCATCTAGTATCAATAGGACGAAACCATCAAAATCACGTTTGTTGTTTGAGAACTACCCTCTAACATTTAACCCCTTATTCGTGAAAATATTTACACAGTGCTTAAAGATTGGCAGTCCGTTTCTTGAACATTGAAAATGTCACACGACAGAAAAGAACAGAATCTTCATAAGTTAAACACTGTTTAAGTATATTATTTTCATATGTATGTATGTTAGTCTATAAGGTATTTATACTATGAGCCTTGTTGCCTGAAATAAATAGTAAATAAATAAATAAAAATAAATACTTTTTAAATATTTTTATAAATATGGAGGTTGATTTGATTGTCCTTAGTATTTGTTGCTATAGCGGCAACAGAAATACATGTTCTTTGAAAATTTTTACTCTCTAGCTATTACCGTTCTTGAGATACAGCCTGGAGACAGACAGACAGACAGACAGACGGACGGACGGCGTTAAATTGTATCCTTATAAAATCGCTCTAGACATTTCGATTTTACTGGTGATAGTTCATTCCAGAATTTTACTGTGCGAGATAGAATGTTACGCGAAAATCGTTCTGTGGAAGTCTGTCATTCATCAAGACGATATGGGTGGTAAATTTTCCGCGTAGGACGATGACGAAAAGTTGCAGGGGGAATGATTCCGAACAATACGTCCGAGCACTCCCCGTGATAAAGGATGCAGAGCGAAGCTAAATCTAGACGCAAATCGCAATTTTTAAATCATAATTTAATTTATAATTTCTACACGAAAACAGTTCCTTTCGATCGTCTATTAGATCGTATATCTTAAAATCTACCGCACTGTCCACAGATATGAATTATTGATTCCAATTAGCCGAAAGGAAGCTGTCAGTATATTTCGTAAGTAGCTCGAAAAGGCGTGCACACGTTCATGTTCAATTATTGTTAAAACTCCAGATATTATTCAGCTAACCCAATTTGGCACAATATCTACAGTGTATCCATCTTTCATATATAATATTATAAATGCAAAAGTGTGTCTGTCTATCAGTCCCACTGTCTGTTGCCTTTTCGTATCCAAAACGCTGAATAGATTTTGTTGAAATTTGTTGCGGACATACTTTGAGTCCCGGGAGAGGACATATGATATTTTTTATCCCGCAAAACTGTACGGTTCCCGCACGATAAACGAGTTTTGAAGTAACTAAGTAGTGGGCATCACCTAGTCTTCCATTTTCTTCCATAAAGCTGAAGAGTTTGTTTGATAGAACGCGCTATTCTCAAGAAGTATTGACGCGAATTAAAAATTACTTTTTGACATGTTTCAGCCTTTCTATCCTTTCACAACTACTACGCCAACGTAAGCATCAAACTTATAGAAATTTAAGTACAAGTTGTCTTAATCAGTATATTCCACCTGAGAGAGAGACCCATAAAGAGACATTAAAGCCTTATCTCGGCTTAAACGCGCCAATGCTCATGGTCTTGTCATGAAGTATGCGCCGCCCTTAACAGTGTCTCATTAGATTTTCACGTACGAATTCCCAGCTCTCAGCGAAACGCTACAGTCGGCGATACTGTCGAAAAACCTGCCCATTACAGCTACGTGTCGAAATAACGGTGTTAACCGGGTTAAAGTCACAGGCTTCAGCGTTTCTCAGGGGTCCAATGCTCGGCGCTCGATTGCTGCAGTCACGCACAAGCACGCGTAAGCCGGCATTTGAGAATCGGTTTTCATCGATATTTGGCAACCATGGACAGTCGTGACATCCGAAGAGTTGCAAGTGCGTTGCCAGCCTTTGTGAGGAAATAGGGATAGGGGGATTAGGCTGGATTAGGTTAGGCTTAACTTCTCTAAGTTGGATCACAGGTAAACTTCGCGCCAGTTTCCAGTGAGGCCTTGGTATTATTCTGGCCGATCCGGCCCATGCGTGCCGAAACATGGTTCTCCCACGGTATTGATCATCCGTATTATGTACTTGAGATCGAAAAATGTCTCATTGGTACACGCCTCCACTGGGGTTCGAACCTGCACCCTCTCGACTACTCTCGAGTGCGAACCAAAGGTCTTACTTACTACCACGGTCGCTCTATTTTTTGATTTTATTTACATTATAGATATTATTTATTAATATTTTGAAATTGCGAAGTATAATTTTAATTGTCTATCTCGCAAGGCAGATCGGTATGAAATTTAGGAAAAAATATTCCAACAATGATAATAATAATTAACGTTTTTACTAAATCTTGCAACCGCCACCGCAATGCGAAGGTGTCAGAACAGATCCTCAAGGGTCGCAGTGACGCCAGGGCTCTTGAAAAGAAAAAACGGCCAAGTGCGAGTTGGACTCGCGCACGAAGGTTTCCGTATATTATAGAGCATATTAGAGCAAACTATAAATAGTGTTTTTTGTATCAGAGCCTACCTTAATTATTATTCATTTTGTTTAACTTTTAGTATCGATTCGTATAGTTTAAATACAACTAAGTATATTGTGTAAATTTCAAGTGCCTGCCATTTGCCATTATTGATATCGAGCAAAAAATGCCAAAATATCACGTTTGTTGTATGAGAGCCCTCTTATTTATTAAATTTATTTTGGTTTTAGTATTTTTGTAATGGCGACAACACAAAAACATAATCTAAAAAATCATCTCTAGCTATTACCGTTTTTAAGATACAGCCTGGAGACAGACAAACGGACAGACAGACATTGAAGTCTTAGTATTAGGGTCCCGTTTTTACCCTTTGGGTACGGAACCCTAAAAAGAACCGCCACCGCTTATGCCCCAGACCGCAGCACACACCCCGCGTTTTGATACCGGCGCGATGAATCTGACAGTCTCTCGTGCTGTGTCTCATTACTATTCATAACACATATTGCCACACACATTCCCCGGTAATGGGAAATTGTTTAAAGCACCGTCCATTTGGAATGGACACACTTCACAAACAAATGAACAGGCTGAGCATGGCTACCGTTAAAAGATTTCTTTCTACAGCACGAGACAAATCGGCAGATTGAGAAACATCTGTCGGCATATCCCATAAATCATAAGATCTGCAGGCTTAGCAACTATTGACTGCAGATAGGTAGCCAAATTTAATATCTCTTCATACTATTCATGAAATGATGGCAGACTGCAAACTCACCATTTGGATCAGTCAGCTAGTGGATGTCCGGTTTTATGCTTCCTCTCCTTGCTACGTTTACCTCTGCAGAAACTGGTCAAGTGAGAGCTGGCGCACAAAGTGTCAAAATATTAGGTTTTTTATGATATTTAGGGGGCAAACGAGCAGACGAGTTACGTCATGGAAAGCAGCTGCCGTCACCCATGGTCACTCGTGATATCCGAAGAGTCGCTAGTGCGAGTAACTCCGAGTCAAGAGCTGAACTCTTCGGAGGTCGTGGGTTCGATTCCCTCGTTGGAAACATGTTATTTCCAAGTTTGGTTAGAACAATACAGACTGATCACTTGATCCTCTGGCAATAAAGATGATCCATGTCCTGCGCCTGATCTCTCGCCAGTCGTGTCGGTCATCCGTCCTACTGAATTATTAGGGTAAAGGAAGAGAGAGTGCTCTTGTGTACTGCGCAATCACTTGGGCATTATAAAATTACTCCTCGTAACAGGCCTGGTTTCAATAAGGTTTCATTGAAACCAGGCCTGTTACGCCACCGTCACCGAGACCGGTGTTGGGGTTATTATGTAAAACGAAAATACCATGTAAATGCTACTATAGGCTACTTAACCCTTGTTCCGTTTTCATCTTCCATAGCGATAGTTACAAGTTGTAACTAATAGATAACTGCTATGATAAGTGATAAGAGTTTGTTATCAGCTGCTTATCAAAGAAAGTTTATTTTGATTGCTGGTATACTTTCAATATCAGCTCTGTCACAAATCATGCGGGCATGTAAGAGTTCAATTTATGGGTTAATTATTTTTTTCTTATTATCTAAATTAATTATTAAGTATGGAATGAAGTTTCTTTATTAATTAACATATTTTTTGTTTTCAACCTAACACAATTCTAATTACTTAGCCTATAACGTGATGTGTATTGTATATCCTTGTCTTTTTTTAAACGAGGTTTGACCCACCGGCCACCACACATTCCCACCACCTGTATTTCCTTTGTCGGCAAGATCGACAGTGGTATCTAACCCGGAAACTCTTTGATATAATGACAGAGACGTAAATGCTAAAGCTGTTTTAGGGCCCGCAACGAAATTAATCAGAAGAAGATAGCAGGAGTAGGAAGTGTTACATTCATAGGTCTGGCTTCCTAATCGTCCGACAAAATCACTCACGAGGCGAAACGCCGGTTTTCTGTGCGGCAGTATTTCTCCGGTCGAGCCGGCCCTTTCTTGCCGAAGCATGGTTCTCCTATTATACAATATGACGTGGCCTACTGGTTACTAGTGTAAAGTTCGTATGTACAGGTATAATTGACAATGGATCTGTGAAATCTGACTCAGAAACTTTTAGAGGTGTGAAACTGTGAACGCTTTTATCGCATTTCATAACCGACACATTTTAACATATCAATCAACAAAAGTTGATTTATCGTGGGGTCATAAAGAGATAGTAGACAATTTGTCAGAAAAAAACAAAGCTTATACTATCAGAGAAAATTATACACAGCCAGTTGACGGGCATACATCATTTGGTCGGTATCACAGTATTGTAATATTGTACAGATGTCAATTCCATAGTCGTGATTTGTAGGCTGGGTTTGATATAACGCGACCACTTAGATAGTAAAATATCAATAAAAGGCGTATTCACCTGTGCATGTGCGAAAAGGAGATGTCAATCACGTAATCTGCTTCGACTGAACTGACTTCCGAAAATTCATGTCTAAAAAAACCTGGCCTCGATACCAACCGAAGTCCTGGCCTCGTATCGATCCGTCACTTATCAGTCCCAATTACGTAATTCCCATGTGTGGCCTGGTGCTATCTGACGGCGCCGGCGCTCTGTCGCAACCGTGATAATGAATGGTGCCAGGTACATGATCAGCGAGATCATGTACAGAGAACTGATCCGTATGGCACCTTATTGCTAAGGAATAAGGCTCAAAAGTGTTATAATGTTTTTGACGGAACGTTAGACGACAAAATGACTTCAGGGTTAGCTCTTATTATCATCACCAAACCTAAAAAGCCTGACAAACCAGTCAGTTTTTTTTTTGTATACACTGCACATTTGCAGCACAGTAAATGAGTGTTTGCAACATGATTATGTTGTGACATTTGACAGCAGATGGCAATTTAATCGGTCCTCTTCTTGATCTCTCTCTGCTCTACCCGACGATATTCGTCTTTGATTGGTAAATTGGGAAAATACTGGGACGATGAAGTAGACGCTTGCACGATGATCGTGCCGAATAACGATTGACAAACCTTGGCGATTATATAGAGCCTGCGTATCATGATTAGCCAGCTGTCTTATCCAAGCGCCTAGCAGCCCTAGCTCCAAAGACATGCGCTTTGTTGCATGTCACGATTCACGATTTACGCAGCATTTTGCACACTTCGCACCCAATTTGCTGTAACTTACGGCAGAATGTTACCAATGCACGTCGCTTTTCTAATAGGATGTATGGAAAACGGTATTCAAAATATTTTACACCTCTACCTTTAGCTACAAGGTAAGGCACCCTTTATTTGGGAGTTGCTACGTGTATTTTTTTAACGATATTCAGGGGACAAGCGAGCAGACGGGTTAATTGATAGAAAGCAACTGCCGTCGCCCATGAACACTCACGACATCCAAAGGGACCAAGACATCCAAGAAATAGGTAATGGGAATAGGGATAGGGGATTAGGGAATTTAGGCCACCGGTAAACTCGCTCACTGAACGAAACACAGCACAACGCCGTTTCACGCCAGTTTTCTGTGAGGCCATGGTATCAATTCGGTCGAGCTGGCCTGTTAGTGCCGAAGCTTGGCTCTCCCATGGCAATATAAGAATTGTTTAACGGGACACAAAGGTTACATACAGTTTTAGATTTTTCTTCCTTGAGGACGGACAAAGCTTAAATTTCCAGGTTGTAACTTGCTGTGCCCTTCTTTCTTTTTCCAGTAACAAATTCTCTATCGACACGTCAATTATACTCGAATAACTTACACTTTCCGTTAAGCAAACGTTTGCGCGACGTTTTTCTGCGCTCCGCCGCCTGGAGGGTACTCAATATAACGTTGACGCAACGTAAACACAACGTTCAATCATAATATTGACAGACCTCCCTGCACGGGACATTTGCGAAGTAATTCCGATCGGCTCGCGCGCAGTTTTAAAAGGGAACTGGTTGTGAGTTATGGCGATATCACAAGTAGAGTCAACAGCGGAATTATTTATAGCTTTGGGTGCCTGAAGCCAAGATTTCTTAGTTTTATTCGTAGATGGCGAAAGAAGAAAGTCGAGGATGTAGAATCCAGAATGGAAATTTGAAATTTTAAACAAGATTTTTTATGACATTTAGGCGCAAGCGAGCAGAAAGGTTACCTGATAGAAAGCAACAGTCGTAGCCAATGGACACATAAAATAAAAATAAAACACATAAAAATGCACAGAATTTAAGGAATCGTGATGGTCGGAAGGGGCGGGGATAGATTATGAACGTGGAAAAAGCAAGGTAGTCACAATAGGTATATTCGAGCGAAGTAAGCGGCGGAAGGTGGATCGTGCCCGGAGCTTCGTTTTAAGGCGGTGACAGGAACGCCGCAGAGTTTTAGTGGGTATGGCTGCCGGTCGCAGTGAGTCCCACACATCCGCAGTGGGAGTAACCAAGCCCCTGCCGAATGCGTTACCGCATTTCTCTGCGTATATGCGTATAAAAGGGCCTTTCGAAATCATAAATGCTTCACTTTAGGTGGGTTAGCCAAGATCTCTTTTCACTTCTTTGTAGAATCGTCAAATAAAATATTTGGAAATGACATAGGCCATAACGAACGCTGGTGTTGTTTCCATACATTTTGTTTGGCGATTCTACAAAGAAACGAAAACGTTTAGATTTTGGTTAACCCCCCAGGAGTGTCAGCAACAAAGCAACATGAACAAGCATAAATTTCTACCCAGCACTAGCACAGCTATTATATATATCACTTTGAAGCCAATTTAATGATACTATAAGTAGTTTTATCTTTAAAAAATTGCCCCCTAGACAAATGCCGTGTTTTTGTATGGGATCTAGTCGAGTTCGAATATATCAATTCCATACAAAACAAGCGAAGCGATTATCGTAAACGTTAATCGCTTGCCCCCTCTAGAGGGGCTGATCAGAAGTCGGAAGGGCTCGTCACGATGGGGGGGGGGGAGCGCAGGTTTCGTGTAGTTCATTATTCCAAATACGGCGAGCGCGAATCGCACGCCATGTTTTACTTCTGAAATAACTTTGTTCAAACTACAGGGGTTATCAACATTTTGTCCTGTGTGCAAGTTTTGCAAGAAAACGAATTAATACATTTTGATTATTTTTTGGGGTTTCCACCACATAATATAGTTACAGTATACTATGTATGAGAAGCTGGAGATTCTAATTCGATTTTTTGTGTATTTTTATTCATTTAATTATTATCATTTAAATTCATGTTTGATCAAAGGTTTTTTGCGTATAGAGGGTATAGAGCAGCGAATAGGAAATCCATTTAAACGCAATAAATATAACATTACCTTTAACAACTACGACAAAGTCACGACAAGAGCTTCGATGATCCATACTTCGGTTCCCAAACATTATTCACTAAGACTTATGAAATCTATTAAAACATAAAAATTTACTGAGAAGCCTCTTCGTGGTATTTTTAAACTTACACGTCTGTGTGTAACAATAGTATGTTCTAAATCCAAATAAATATGAATACGGAGAAAAATAACTCAAAAAGCTCCTCAAAAAAAAAGTTTGTCGGTCCCTGCACACAATTATAATAAGTAACAAACTACCGGAAGGTTGGTGAACTTTCATTTTCAATGTTATGGCAACAGCTTCGGCTTAACACAAATAGTTAGCAGAGCACTTTTACATCGAGAGTAGAAGACTTAACTTCGGCGCGGATGAGCCGGCTCGACAGGAAAAATGTTTGTCTTGACATCTGACACGAAGGGTGTTATAAACCTTGAGCTGCCTCATTGCGAGAGGTTAATGATTATCACACATGCTGATAGTTTTTAAAAACATTAGCATCTTGCACCTTGTGTTCCTGACGACGATGACAGGCGAGCACAATTGCGTAGAGGTGCTTCTAATATGTATTCTGTGGTTGAGGTCATACTCGGCTCGGAAAAAGTATTAATTTGTGTGGATGCTTGCACAATGATCGTGTCAATATTATTTTTGTATTGAAATATATCCTGAAAAAGTATTCAGCCTATGACTCTGAGTTCAAAATGATTTGGATTCCTTTTAGATTCTATAAAGTTTCACAGGATGACACAAAAGAAACATTAAATTATTTACTAAAAATAACAAAGTAAAATAAGTATGCATAATTAGTATAAAAGGATAAATACTATAAATCACACGCACAAAAGAAACTTTAGAAATAAAAATCATTTATTTCTGAGTAAATTTGAAACAAATGTTTTCAGAATGTGTACATGTTGACCTACCACCGGTTCGGGAACTAGCCGTGCGAGAAGTTAAACTGTTAATGTTCTAGTTAAATAATAATAAATATTAAATAATAGTACTAGGTTATATACTCGTATGTTACGCGTTCAATGTGAAAGTAGGAACCCTCAAATAAGAACTTTTTGAGATTTTACGTGGTCAAAGCACCTCGGTGTCGGCGTAATGATTTTTCAGATACAATCATTGAAATCAGGTTGCTACTTTCATGATTCTATAAAGGGGACGTATTTCGACTTTTTTTTGTCACAAACTGAGTAAATATTGAGTTTTATTCTCAAATTCAATCGTTACCTCCGACATAGAAGACATTTCAACTATTCATAAGCTGGCCCCTTCCCAGAAAAGACCTTAGTAAGTTATGTGTGAGCAGATATTCGGTCTCTCGCTTATAATCTGACCTTTATGTCATTAACAGGATGGTCCCGTTGGAGGTATAATAATAGTGAACGGAATGTAATGTGTGAGCGGTAGCAGGCGATCTGTCGTTCGCGGCGGCCGGCGGTGGATCAAAGTCAATTGACGAATGCCGCCCACGAAAAAAATAAGGGCGGCTATATGCTCGCGACTTGTGACGGTAGCGACCGAGTAGACGGACAAAAGAGGGTTTACAATGTTCGCATTCATTATTCAGATATATTATGAATATTAAAACTTTTAAATAATAAATAACTGTTCGAAAAAGTTAAGGATTCTTCAGGAAAAGGATTTTCGAGAATTGACAACTTTTTGTGTTGATGAACTGAATTTATTAACTTGTGTAAAAAATTTAATTTTGTTCTTCTTTATCAGAAATGTTTGCCTCCCCATTTACTCTTTTAAACCTAAATATTTTTTAGGTTAGTTCAAAGGGATACTATTCGTAATTTAAAACAGTTTTTGATAGTTTTGTTTAATTCTTTATTTGTATAATATCGCTCATTATACCAAAAGGCACCACATCTGATTCGTTTAGCCCGAATTTTTCGTTTAGACCGTTTAGTCGCCAGTTTGTGTCCAGCCTTATAGGATTTTGAACGTGTCGTGACCGTGTGCGGTCAGCTTTAGCTTGTTGTCAGATTAACATTTTTTAATCGTTCTCTGGAATTTTATTAATAAACTGCTTTTGTAAATAAAAGAACATGGAATTTATTGTTTTCAAATATTTTGCCGCCTATTATTGTTGGAATGTTTTTGTTTGATCCGGGAGCCAGATCAGACAGTGTTAGGATAACAAAACAAACGGTAGACTTGACGGTTATGACTAAATAGGTTAGTTTTTTGGGTTCCGTACCTAAATGGTAAACACTAAGACTCTGATGTCTGTCCGACTGTCTATCTATCTGTCTGTCTGTCGGTCGGTCTGTCTGTCTCTAGGCTATATCTAAAGAAGCCGGCACTTGGCCGATTATTTTTTTAGATATTTACCAACACAAGCTTAGAGATAATTTAGAAAAGAGATGAATGAGAAATAATCAATTTAATTTACTTTAATTCTTGTATTCTCATTTTGGAGGTACCCTTCTAACAATCTCCCCCAGTATTGAAATACTCTAGAAAAATTTAATGACCGAGATGCAACATAGCGTTTTTCTATGGCAGAGAATACGTTTGCCGTTGTTTTGTATTTCGCAGTGTCGGCGTACTAAAGGAATTAGCGTGAAGTCCAATTTCGTTGTTACCTGAGAATAAGGCTACCTTAGCCTCGAGAAGAGAGAGGAGAAGAATTCTAAACGGAGCGAGAAAGTATTTCAGTCCAAACCAACGCCTACATCTCTACAAGGCGCAGGTATAGGCAGGTAGGAAGGTTAGTTATATGGAATACTGCGCTCATCTCTGGGCAAAGGCGTCAGAATATGAATTACTTACTCTAGATGTATCCAGGAGCCATTCAAAAATATGTTCATTAAATTCAAATCCAATAAATTTAAATAAATTTAAATTTATTGGATTTGAATTTAAAACCTTGTCAATAAAGCACGGACCACCCTGTATACTTGCAAAATGTACCGTCAGACAAAAAAGTGAGAGCGGTATTGGTAATCTCCATTATTTGCGGCACGCGATCCGCCGACGTTAATTACAGACAGACGTATTTAGGATATTGCTTATTAGTTTATCACACCTCGAGTTTTTGCTACATTTTCCAATTAAAATTTTTAAGGCTAAGCCATTTTTTCCTGTTTATGTAAAATAAAAGTTATGTATTTACAAATTGTAAATTGAGAATATCTCTTACACCGGATTTGGTGACAACGGCTACTGAAAACACGCTTTGCTTGGAAGCAAAATCACACAAACATGACACTATGGATAGTGTCATGTGTGTGCGCAGTACACATGAACGTCCTCACTTTCTTTACTATCATAGCTGTTCTACCTATGGATAACTTTCTGGTAAAATTGTCCATAAATGACGCCGTATCATAATCATTTTGCTTTGGGCCGAGCTACAAATCAGGAACTGCTGTGATCGCTATATCAATGTCGGTAGGAACTGTAGCCTTTTTTTTTACAACGGAAAATGCTCATATGCATCCCCGGCAATGTTGGGGAACTACCACCGGGGTATGTGGGACTCGCTGCTGCCGATGAAATGGTAAAATAGCTGCAGCTCTACCCACTAAAACCCGTCCGTGTTCCAGCTTCCACGCTGGTAGGAGCCGCGAGAATCTGCTACATGCCTTCCGCAACAGAAACTGTAGCCTAGTTCAATAACTGGTTTTATTTGAATTTTTATACAATCACGGCTGCGTGCAATGCAGGTTGGAAAGCTCAAAGCACCTGCTTTTGGTGTTGTAAGTGTCCATGGGCGGCAGTTATAGTTATATCGACTTCCACGACACACATTCGATGCAGAAACGTGTCCAATATCTATGCTCTAACTAGTAACAACTTTGTAAGCCACTTAGCGCTGGTCTCGCGAGCATAAATCTGGTGTAATAGAGCATAAGTTTGGAGTTATCTGAACATTCGCATCACCGCAGGCCGGGAATGTTGTTAAATTGCTCAAGGACGCTGGCGAAGGTATTTCGGAGTAGGGCTGGCTGTAAAAACTGGATCGATTTGGCCAATCCTTTTTATTTAATAAAATTAGAGAGGAAACGAGCAAACCTAATTGAAAGCAACTATCGTCATCCATGGACACTTGCAACGTGAGAAGAATTACAGGTACGTCGCTGGTGTTTTAAAAGGGAATACGCTCTCTCCTTGGAGGTTTGCAGGTTGTATCGGTTAAGAAACTGCTACCGATAGTTTCAAAGAAAGTACAGTGAGGTGCAAAAGTTAGTAATTAATGTAAACTATGCCGTGGCAGCCCTAAGGTGACATTGCCGTGATATGCCGTGATGTTTGATGATTTCTCAACAAATATAACGTTTGACGGTACCCACAATTAGCCTCACAATCCTGCATCGCGCTATCTAAGTTTCGGTGAACGGCATCCATATATAGAATGACTGAAATTATGTCAGTGGGGCTTCGGCCCAGGCCGAGCATGCTATCTCGCTCGGCCGGAAGATCTTCCTTTGCAGCGCCTAACCATAGGTACATTGGTGACCTCGACGTGATAAAAACACGCAACCTTTTAATCATGGCATACCAACGATTTCCTCAAATTCACCATCCTATCTATTAACCCTATCCAGTCCATATTTATCTGCTAAGATCATTTCAAATGTTAATGTTTGTGCTAGGGTTAAATCAGATTTTGATAGTAAAAAATTGAAAAACTGTATTTTACTTAAATTTTTAGAACACGTCGCATATAAATTCGATCTGCAATGCCTCTAGAGTGTAGGCAGTACACTTACGAGTTTTTGGTGTTGTGAGTATCTACAGCGACGGTTGCTTCCTATTTGCTCAAAGCTCTATGCTTTTTTTGACTCATTTGCATGTCTGATTAAGAACTGCTCACCGATTCATGGTCTTTAGGTAATTTTTATCCCTTTATCTGACGAAGAGAATATATTTATTATATCTTTATAATAAATATATTCTCTTCGTCAGATAAGAGGTATGATGCCCGCAATCCGTTGTGTCAAAAATTCATTTACCACGCGGGTAATCCTTTATTTCCGGGACTAAAAGTAACGTTATTATGTCGTTCCCCGGGACTCAACTGTCACCGTACCAAATTTTCTCAAAATCGGTTCAGACAGACAGACTTTTTTATAATACTTGTATGTATATTTTTCTTCTGACTTTTTTGGCAATTCGACCAAAATTTTTTTTTCCCGCAAATAATGAACTGACCTAGGCATTAGAAAGCCTCCACAATACTAAATCATACAAAGCTGGTGTCGCGACTCTCGTAAAGGGTCTACATAAACCTGGTAAGCTGCTTATACCCCGTTATCATAGTACACGCTATACAGTAGCTCTACTTCGTCCAAGGCCGATTTGGCGTCGGCATATGCACCTGAATTAAGATGGAGAGTCACGAACTGACACGTTTTCTTAATCGACACACATTCGGCATTAAATAACGACGTTCCATACGCCTCGATTCCGATGCAATCGACGCACAGGTGAATTGTGAATTTGAATCACAACCGTCGTGCGTTAGAACCGCTACAAAGGGTGGAGGGCACTTTTTTATGAGCAGGGGAAACCTATCATGGACCAGGCTAAAGTAACCCCGGAGGTGAGTGAGACTCCAATTTACTATAACCACCTGGGAACTCTCTTCAAGTGCGTCTGAAGCTTGTACGGAGGGGTGTCTGAAGGTTGGATCTATAAAACTCAACCAAGGAAGGATAGGCTTCGGTAAGCCGAAGATACTGTACCCATCCTAACCGGAGCCCCATTGGACAGGAGTTTGGAGGTGAACCTCCTTACTCCCATTCTAGGCTGGGGTAATGAGCTAGGGCCCTAAAATAGTCAGTAACAGTAGCAAATTACAATATTTAGTCTGGAACACTGTATCGACTATTCCATGAATGCTTTGAGTATGATGACGGATGCTCCAAGTACTTCTCGGAAGCGATACTCCATCGAAGTGTTTATATCGACATAAATATTTATTGAAATATTCCAATGCTGTGACGGATTGGCCGCTGGATGTTTATTTGCAAGGAAATCATTCAATAAACTTGTATTTAATATACTGAGATAAATTTAGATTAAGACATTAAAGGTGAATTTGAAATTAAAAACAAATTAAGTGTTTTTACCTCCTGGATTAGAAAGCCTTGCTTCATTGGAATTTAAAACCAGGGGTCGTATCTTAAACCCTTTTGAGACTCTAACTAATTGGAATATCACGAACTGCTCTAATAGACGTTGTTAGAGTAGGATTCGATGGAGTCCAAAATTTGAGAGTCATTTGAAAGCTCCTGTTTCGCTGACGGTGGTCGGTTTCGTTGAAACCAGGCCTGTTACGCAGGAGTAATTTTATTATTGTCGAAGTGTGTGTGCAGTACGCAAGAATCTCTATCTTTACTTTCATAACCCAGTAAGACGGATGACCGACATCACATGCCCATGCGACGCATGGATCATGTTACTTGTCAGACAACTAAGTGATCAGCCTGCATTGGCAACGCGGGAATCGAACCCACGACCTCAGAGTCAAGGACAGAGCTATGTACCACTAAACCAAGGAGATGTCAATAGATTATAGATTGAAAATAAAATCCCTACAGCTGATTCACAGTTACATAAGAGAGGCCATCCAAGTGCAAGGAGCGGTTTATTTACGTCGGGGTATTTATGCAGTGTCTGCGTCGCCGCGCCGCGCCGCGCCGTCCGCCGCGCGCCGCTCGCGATTAACGACATTATTGGTACTGCTAAATCTGGACGATTATCGCCGCATCTTGTCCTACATGGATTGATTTTGGAATTGTTACAGCGTTCCTTAATGGTTTAAGATACACATCTAATCTATATATATTAATACGCGAGCAGAAAACTTTGTCATTAAGAATGACGCGTAGATATTAATGAATGAAATATCTCCCAGTTGTAGTTGAATTCCAATATTATTTTAAAGTATGCTTTAATTCTGCATATTTTTATGTAAATAAAACGCTACGTACATTATAACACGCACACTACAATATTTTGACACGATAATCATAACTCTTCTTCACGATGGATTTATATATTTATGGTTGTTGTGTAATTTCGAGTACAAGGCGACCTCTAGTAAAAACAAAAACTGATCGTGGATCGGGCTTTATTGATACCGCTAAATCCCGATCAATATCGTCGAGCCTTGGCCCAGGTGAATTCATTTTGAAGTTGTTGTGTTCCTTGATAGTTTTAGATACACAGCTGACCATCAAATGAAAATAAATATTGACATTAGACAAAAATAGCATGTTCCGAGCACAAGGAAAAAGAACATCCAAACATAGATTGCATGCAGAGTGTTCTGTCAGAGAAATTAATTCATAGGCAGATGCCACCTTCATAAGCATCTACATTTTCAATATATGATCATTTTATCTGACACACACTATATTTTGTAGTAACAAACAATGTTTCAGACTATAAATCTAGTCCTAAATTTAATTTCCAGTCGTAAAATTCTCATTCATCCTGCTGAATCATAAATGCGACCCTAAATTATCGAGATCGCTATTAAAATGATTGAAACCACTTTTGCAAATTTTTACAGCAGACATAAGCTTCTGCGTAGTGTTTCATAAAATTTTAGTGTAATTTTACGATCTGTTATGCACATTATCATTGACGTGGTCTTTACAGCTACTGTTTGTATACATTACCTACATTGTGTACATAAAACTAAATATAAAAAGCATACCTTAAACCTAATATAATCAAGCAATTTTAGCGAAAGTTTGAACATAAAGCCAATACATTATCTGTCAAAATCTTGATTAAATAACTCCCAATAGAGACTTGTGCAGCTGTAATAGAGTCAGACAGTAATAATTAGAAAGCGCAATTTAACAATGGCCGCCCCAGTGTCTACCGTCTAGAATCTAACACGAAACCAGTAGTGGACAATGGTGGTCCGAATTTGATATTGACCTTACATATAAATAAGTTATGAATAGTAAACACGCAGAATTTACGTCCAAGCACATAATAGCCAGACTAAAAGCTAGCATAAATCAGTCCAATTTAAAAGCGATTCGAACTTGGTCGTAAAACTGATATCTTATATCGTATAGCGAGAGATCATATGGGACAGTAGTTGTATTAAATGTCGTTTAGAGATGTTTATCTGTGACTCAAATAGATAACCGAACATGATAATTAACTTGTAACAGTGAAATCATAAATAAGATACTTAGAATGTGGACAAAATGTTATAAAGTCTGTAATGATTATACAATGTATTGGAGTGGGGATTGAACAGAATACAGTAAATTTAAAAATAATTAGTAGCCTCATATTATTATTGTTATCAATGTTATGTATAATGAATCTTGGCTCTGAGATAAGACCAAATTTATTTACATTAATTAAGGTGAATATTTTTTTTCTAATTAGGAAAAATCGTTATTGACTTTTCATTAATATTATTCTATCAAAAATCCTGTAAATGTATATTATTTTTATTTCAAAATATCGTAGAAGCTCTATTTGTATACAGACAAATTTCGTATATCATAATATTGCCTAAACGCATTTGCATTCAAACAACGAAACGCTCTAAATGCACGCTCTGTAAAGTTTGCCCGTCGTAAAACTATACAACTTGGCAAACAGTCTGTTTGTTTCTTTAATTAATCCTCTTTATTGTATTCGTCACGGTGGGCGCCTCGTCTCCGCAGTAGTTTCATGACTGTGGAGTGAGTCACAAAGCGGCGCGACTGCCGTGCATACGGCGTGCCGCAAGGCGATACTCCGGGCCTACGCTTGTTCCCTGTATACATCGCGCATAGATCACTGCGCGGGAGGACATCTGCGTGTGGTCTAGAACAGTGTTAATTCAATCATTAACTTGTATATCTGACATTACGTATAATTGAATAGCTTTATAAGCTGTATTAGTTTCACGCCTTGTTCTTGGGCGTGAATTATTGGTTTAGTTCACAATTAAAATTATTGCTTGGCGCTGCGTCTTGAACGTTCGATTCAAGAGAGCAAGCCTTTAACATTTTAAGTTATATTTTTAGTTGCGTTTATACAAGAGCCTGTAGGGCTGGTATTAAATATGTATCAAACTCTAAATTCAACGGTAACTGCGTGATAAGGTACTGCAATTTATTAACATGACTACTAAAATTAAGCTACCACGTTTCGAAATAGTGTTATGGGAGTTATTAATTATAAACACTAATAAGATATATTGAACCAGATAAAATTTAATATTCGATTATAACATTAAATATAATGGCTTCAAATGGTAAATCTGGGCGCGCAGATCAAAACATTGAATTTATATGGCCATAATGTACTGACTGTCATATAATGCTGTTGAATTATCTTTCTCAGAAATATGTGACAGCCGCGAATGCTCTCGTAAGTCCATGACGCAAGGCTTTTTCGCTATCTATGAGTTTCACTACCCAAGCCTTCGCACATAAATCAGATACGTTTTTCTCGTTATTCCTCTTATGAAAGTAGATTGATTGTAGTTAGGCACTAAAAATCAATTGTAATGATTTTAAAAGCCTTAGCTCGTGGTTGCCATAAATCTGTCATACTTTTTCAGCATAGTTATCTTTTTAGGTTTGTTTTTCACTATCGTAAAGATCAACTTTACTGTTCCATAGTGCATTGTGCTAATTTTATGCATATAGCTGATTCCGTTAAACACACCTTCAAGTAATAACTACCTACATACATGTCATTTCAACATTTAAAAAAAATGTTGAATTTAGTAAGCTCATAGCTTGTCCTTCAGGTTGTTATAGTTCTTTTCTGTCTTTAGCTATTAATCAATAAAGTACTATTCAAATACCTATTTTAGTATGTAATGTAAAAAAAAATTAAAGGGCGCTGCCACGAGGCATACAAACGAAAGCCAGCAGTTTTCATAAATTGTAATTACAATGTTTGTTCTCTCGGTTATGGCGAATCCTGCGCAGGCGTCCCACCCAGGAACGACTTAATGAACCATAAACGTAACCGGTCGTTTCGAGCTTTGACCTATTGTTTACGATGTAACCAAGTCATTAATCACACTTCATATAATATGATTTAAGACTTATTATATTCCCAATGCCAATACCAATATGAGTTTATAGTATCTAGTAACCACAAATAGAATAGTAAACTTCAATGGATAAAATAGTCACTAACAATTTGAAAATTCCAATTTTTAAGGGGTAGGAAAATGATTTGAAATTAATGTTGATTTTATACAAACCTAGATATTTGCCCAGTTTATTGATTGACAGTAATACAGTTTGTAATAATTATGGTTACAAACATAGTTACAGCCCTTACGTTTAAAAATTTTACTTATCTCTCTACGCTTACGAATGACACGCAAGTATTAAGTTTTAGATACCAATGGGATAATCATTGTTGCTTCTGATCTAGTGAGACAGTCTGCTCCTCGACTTATAAGAATCGAGCCGAATTTGTTTCCTTGCTCCCAAAAAAATAAAACGTTCGATCGATTGGTAATTCCTGTCACGCTCAAAATACATAACAAGTTCTCGACGCCGTATCAATAAAATAAACATTATTGTCTCCAATTACATGTGCTTCAGTAACTTTTAAATTGGTCACTTTGTTAAACGCCATTCAACCATGTTCGGGAGTGGAAGAAAGTATTGCTACTCTTATTGTTGCTGCTTTATCGGTATATTCATTTTACAGAATCAAAATGTTATTTTCGCCTTTGTTTCTTAGGCATAAGGTCTAAATGGTTGAATTTCTTGGGGACCTTAGTCTTGTTATCGCTCGATCTCCTCCCACACTGATTATTACAGACTTAAATTCGCATACAATCGATCGTTATGCGCTTTTAATTTGGCAATCTGATTGCATTTTTGGCCCACTCCCATGTAGGCGCCGTCTTACTCGAAATTTGATTGTATCGCGCACGCTTTCTTGCCCCATAAACCTTTAATACTATATACTATAAATATTTTACTAAGCTCTAACAAAAAAAGTGATAATATTCTTGATTGTGTACTGTATATGAGTCATGAATGTTATTTCAGCGTTACTATTTTCTGAGTATTTAAACACTTACAAGGAACACATTGTAATTGAAGACATAAGTGGAAGAAGCGAACAACTAAAATTTCACAACCTTCGAGTAAATACTCATTTCCTCCTATAAAATTTTGATAAATCTTGGTATTTAGTGATTTCAACATCTAGCTTGTCTATATAGTTATACATCAAAACCACATACATTATTTTAATTTCAATTTAAATTTTCGGTCCTTAAGTCAATTTACCCAAAAATCGTAGTTTTAAAATGTTCGTTACTCGCTTTTTTCACTTATGTCTTTAATTGGGAAATACTTTCCACAACCTCCTGTATGACAAACAACCTGTTAATTTCGTTTTACAATTTAAAGACGAAGTTGCTATAAATCACTTCTTTCATATTTTTACAGTTTAGAGAAATCAACCGTCAGTATCTCATGAAGTCAATTTAGTTTACTCGTTGCGTTGTCTTGAGACTCTTCACATTTCACATTGCATCAACTATCAATGATGGTCAATCCGCGCTTGTCAATGTCAATGTCAAGTATCAATGAAATTCATATTGTACGTCGCACTTTATTGTGTGTACTGGCACTTGCATCATAAATTTTAACTTAAGCAGTTGTGCCATACTATAGTGTTGTTATAATATATAGTGATAACAGTTTTTTTTTAATTACAAATTTCAAGACGTCTATAGGCTTATGCCCACAATTTCATAATTAGATGTTTCCACTATTAGCCAGTGATAGCGGTTAGTGAATCTGAAAAAGGATCACTTTTGAAAGCTGATAGAAAGAAACTACCGTCACCCACGGACTCACACCAACAGAAATAAAGCAGGTGCGTTTCGGGCCTTGTAATAGGGAATACGCTCTTTTCTTAAAGGATTGCAGGTCGTAATGGTCCAAGATACTTTTTTTTTATTTTTTTTATGATATTAAGGGGGCAAGCGAGCAGACGGGCTACCTGATGGAAGGCAAATGCCGTCGCCCATGGACACGCGCGTTATCCGAAGAGCCGCAAGTGCGTTGCCGGCCTTTATGAGGAAATAGGGAATGGGAACAGGAATAGGGGACTAGGGAAGTTAGCCCACCGGATAACTCACTCACTGAACAGCACAACGCACTTTCACGCTAGTTTTCTGTAAGGTCGTGGTATCACTTCAGTTGAGCTGGCCCATTCGTGCCAAAACTGGCTATCTCACGGCAATGAACATCCGTATTATGTACTTGAGATCGGAAAATGTCACATTGTTACACGCCTCCACCGGTATTTGAACCTGGTGCAGGTTCAAAACCTCTCGAGTGCGAACCAAAGGTCTTACCCTCTAGGCCACGGGATGCCTAAGCTGCTGGTGATAGATAATTTCAGAGTTTCTCTGTGCGAGGCAGAAATTGGAAGACTGCCACTCATCAAGGTGATGAGTGGCAGTCTTCCGATGCTTCAGTCTTCAGATGGTATACTTTCCGCTTAGAATGATGTCGAAAAGTACCGAGAATATAAGATATATAGTTTTCATAACCGTGTGAGGACTACTGGAGAATTAGTTCTCCAAAATAGGAAATATGCGTGTAAAACAAAAATGCAAAGTATTATAATAGTGGGTTAAAAATATGCAGAATGACAAAAAAATCTCTGAATTCTGTTGAGAGTTAACATATTAGCGATTAAATTTTCTACTCATCTCTTTTTTTCAAAACGTAATTTAATATGAACCTTGTATGCAGCTTATAGATTTTCACGTCACAATCAATATCGGATCTCTCTTTCTAACTGACTACTTTAAAGGTTTGTAACTTTGTTGTTTTCAATTTTCTCAAAAAACTGATTGGACTACATCCTTTTTCAATAACGATAGATTTGTTTAAAGGTTAAAAAAAACATGTATATTCCCTATTGTATGGTTAAGACACAACGCTTTGAGCTTTGACTTTTCTATATTCTATAAAATGTGTAATTATTTTTAGTTCAAGCAGTTAATACCCTTTGCCTGGTCGTGTTAGTTGTGACACATAAAAGGACAGACAATAATTTATCACATTCATATTAGCTAGTTATTGCTTTAGCGTCGGGTTTTACGCGATTTTTACGAGTACGATAACCACACGCCACAGGCAATCTTATGTCACAGCGCCAACAAACAGCTGAAACGTTATCAAAACTGGCCTAGCCAGGGTGTTCGTTTATTATATTTTATAAGGATATCAAATTCTACATATAACGGTTTTGATGGAGTTTACTGGGAATTTACATTATTTTATGGTTAGAAGTATCTGCGGCTGTCATCGACTTTTGCCCTTTCTACGGGACATAGTTTGTAGTCACATAAGGGAAAAGTGGCCTAGTAGGTCACTCCTGGAGGGTTAGACGAAATGAAATGTGACGGACTAGACGGGGTCTAACTGCTAAGCTTTCAGACATAATATCTCAATTATTTGTGGTTGTTCAGCCTATTTACAGATAGACACAGTTTTCTAAGTCACATAAGGGAGGTAGAGTCACATCACAGGTCATAATGGTCTCACCATTATGACCTGTGATGTGACTAGGATTAGGAAGAACCTAAAATTCAAGCAAATTAAGAAACGCCTCTAGCTAATATATAAGTGTCTTACCTCAGTCCTCGCTGAAACTACCGTATTTTTGCAAACAAACATTTCATTAACACTTTCAAGGACATGAAACGATCCAATAAATCATAAAAAACTGAGCCAATCGAACAATTGATAGCAATTAATAATGGTTATTGATCGTGTTCATACTCGATTATGACAATTATCATAATAAGTATTAAGCGGCGCCGACTGAGCGGCTACAATCATGCATTATGCATGTGTTGTTATGAATACCATGCTAACATGCATAGCAATACAGGATAAGACTAGAATTGATGACCAAAAATTGCTAAATAGCATGACTTATGTTTGTAACATCATGGTAGAGCTCGTTAGACTTTTTTTTTCGATGGGGAAATGTATTTATGCATCCCCGGCAGTCTGGGGAGGACCACCGGGGTATGTGAGACTCAAGGTGAAATACTAAAACCCCAACGGTGTTACTGCTTTTTCGCTTCAGGCGGGGCCACGGGATACGTGGAATAAACAACCGCGACCCTGCCCGAGAGCTCGTTAGACTAGGTTTACATGATCTAAGACTGACATCAGTTACACTCCCTCAGTTTGTTCAGAATGACAAGATTTTTTGCACTTTTCAACAATGTCTGGCCATTGGCAGGATCGAGCACAATGGAAGATCTTGAGAGAGAGGCCTTTACTCAGCAGTACTACAGTATAGCTTAATATAAAAAGCCATCATTCTAGCGTTCGTGCATTGGAAGTACATATATTTTTAAATAAGTGGGCAAACGAGCAATCAGGTTACCTGATAGAAAACAACTACCGCCCCTAATAGACACTAGCAACATCAGTAGGGTTGTAGGTGTGTTGCCGGCCTTTTAAGAGGGAATACACTTTATTTTGAAGGTTTGCAGGTCGCAGCGGTCCGAAAATACTGCTGGTGATAGTTAATTCCAGTGTTTCACTGTGCGAGTCAGAAAGTTACGTGAAATGCCCACTTTAGAAGACTGCCACTCATCAATGTGGGTGGTAAATTTTCCGCGTAAGACGATGGCGAGAGTTGCAGGTGGAATAATTCCATACAATTGCTCTGAGGTGACAAGATTTCTTACACTTTTTAGGCTGGAGGAATATCAGCCAGGCTGGCCAGTGCCAGGATCGAGCACAATGGAAGATCTAGTTGGAGAGGCTTTTACCCAGCAGTACGACAATACAGCCTAATAAAAAACGCCATAATTCTGGCGTTTGTCCATTGGAAGTACATATCATATATCATCATCGCATTATTTGCAGCAAATGAGCGCGACTGCAAAAATTTTAATAAAATTCCACTTTATGAATGCCTATTAATTTGATATTCCACCAACATTGGTGTAGACTCTAGGTCCAACCCAGTGTTATCACAGAATACATATTAGTAGAACTTTTAAAGACTTTTCGTAAATATCAAACTCTACATTATGTCGAAGGTTCATATAAATTCAAAAACATATTCCGTATAAAGAATTAGGCGTTAAAATCTTCGGGATGTCGGTTACTGCCCCACCACATTAGAAGACGCTGCAGTCAATAAGATTGGGGATAATTTATTTTATGACATAAGAACATAATCACCATAACAATTAATCGATTTGTTTAAATTCAAAAGTACAGTCAGCACTGTATTTTTTCTTATCTTTTACCATTTGGAATTACACCTTATAAAATAATTGGTCTATGCTTTTAGATAGAATCTAGTTTCAGCTGTAAGTATAAGTATCTAAGAACCAGTAGTTCTACCATGAGTGTGAAGCAGTATTTATCGATACTCGATAGCGACTACGTACAAAATTTTGCTGGAGCTCAACTCTCAAACTGCACATCCGAATCTTCGGAGTGGACCGACTGTTGCTATCCTATTACAACAATTATGTTATGCACTTTTAGTCCTACAACGATTGATTGCAGTTTTAATAAACAAATTTCAACATATATTAAAGTGCAAGCGGAAAAATTTGTACCCCTTTTTACGAAAGACGCGTAGACGTGAAAAGCATGAAGTTTCTAACAATTATAGTTGATATAGAGGACGAACGTGGAATACAAATATTATTCAAAAAATGACTTTGATCTTGCATACTTTTAATAAATAAAATACGCACACTACAATATTTTGACACGACACGAAAATCATACACGAAATACTCTTTTCTGTATGGTTGAAGTCTGTGTTTTTTTTAAATGGCCTGGTAACGACACCTAGTATATGCCAAATTGAAGTCTGTGATTGAATTCGAATTTCGACCATAAATATTACACAGGGCGATCTTTAGTAGAAATAAAAGAAGCAATGCTTTACTTCTATAGTGTTTCTAGTTGCAGTAGGAGAGCATAGATACTTAAAAAGAAATATAATAATACCTTTGCGTTTGCCGACCCTATATTTTATGTTTAGAGACAACCGAAGGCGTTGCCGAGCGATTAACAAACATCGATTCCGAACATAAGCCCCGCTTAATCGATACCAATTGAGATATCAGAATTAAGGGTGGCAATAACATCCAAGCCGAATTCTTCTCTACGGACAATGACATTAGCACCATAGTCGTGTGGTACCGCAGTCGTAAATTGGTCGGTTTATCACATACGAATTTGATTTTGAGTACGAACGATTTTGAACTTTAGCGGACTTATATAAAGGTTCTTTTTACGTTGGATCGGTATATTCAAATTCGGTCTACTTCGGCGGCGGTCTCACACGTCGTGACCGAAGCCCTGGTCCTCAATTTGAGCCTCAACGGAGCCCTAAGGCACGGTGAATGAACCTTCAATCATCCTTACATATTCATACGCTTGTAACGAAATGGTGAATGCATTTTGTATCAATGAAAAAGTTCATTCTAGCTTCGTGAAACTGCATGGACGGAATAAAATAGCTATAGACTTGAAAAAACAATGAGAGAAAAGAAGTTAGTAAAATAATGACAAAAGTGAGTAAAAAATAGATGAAAATTCCATACAAATATCGCCGCGTATTTTCAAATAATAAAAAAAAACAGCTGTAATATAAAGCCTTTCCAAGTTTCTGAATTGCCTAACATTCTGAACACAAGTTTCCTATCATGTACTGTACTACAATTTTGATAGTTGGACATCCATGGTGCAACCATGGATGTCAACAAATTTGTCCAAAAAACTGCCGCAGTTAGAGACATACTTGAATGGTGACTAAAATTTACTTTAACCACAAATTACTATTATTGTTACATATTCTATCTAATTGAATATTATGTGCGTTATTATTGAATGTGTTAAAATCATGTTTTTTTTGTTATGTACTGAGTACATACTTTGTTTTGTGAATTTTTCAGTTACAAGTTTTAGTCTTTAGTTTTTAACAAGTCTCTGTCTTTGTTTTAGTTATATTCTTTTACTTTAATATAAGATATCGTATCTTATAAATATTTACTTTGAAGATAGGATTGCTACTTAACCATAAATGTTAAATTGTAATTGGGCTTCAGTTTTAATACTATGTGTTGTGACATATGTTCTTTTTTATAATACAATGTTTACCTCTGTTGTCTGTAACTGTGCTATAATAAATACAATTAAATTAATTTAAATGAATGAGAGTAATTACTTTGTAACGTTAATGAAAGGGTTGGCAGGGAAGAAATATATTATCAAAATTTTCATTTAATTACATCGTCTGTTTACGGCAGTAATTCAGTGTAAAAATATCCGTCTTTAATTTCACTTAATTTGTATGATTTACGACGGACAACTCCAAGTGTTCCAATTTCAAACGTTCCTGATTCGAAATTTAAAACAAGCATGGATTCCAAAGAAGCTGAAATTATTTTTAACTTCACACTTTGTAAGCCCTTGCTGAGAAAAATTAAAAATACAACTCACACAAGTATTATGTACACAAAATGGGATTGGCAGTTTCAGGGGTAAAATGCACATGAACTTTATATGTAACTAGCTGTTCTCCGTCACTGCGTCCGCATGATAAAAGTTTAAATTAATATTTTTAACGAAATTAAAAAAATTAATGCAACACTAAGATTTATTTACTACCTTACCGAAAACTGGCGTCAAACGATTGTGCAGTGTTTTGTTCAGTAAATGAATTTACCGGTGGCCAAACTTCCCTAATCCCCTATCCTATTCCCTCATAAAGGCCAACAACGCACTTGGATATCACGAGTGTTCATAGACGACGGCAGATGCTTTCCACCAGGTTACCCGTCTGCTAGCTTGCTTCCTAAATATCATTCCAAAAATTATTAAATACCCACATGTAAAGTTAGAAACTCCCATCATGTTTTTGAGTAAAACACTGTTATCACAGAGTTTTAAAAAAATTGTCAACCGCTCACACTTGCCGAAAAAGCATCCGAGGAATGGCTGATCCAATTTTAAGCAACGATAATTAAAATAACCATAAATAACATATCAAAAGCCCGCTATTTTTACACGAAACGCATAATAGGTAACTACCACCATAAATCCCATTACCACAAATACCACGTGAACAAAGGGGTAATAATTTACTACGGAATTTTAACCCGAAGGTAACGGCTGACGAAATATTGGAGAACTCCTACTATAGAGTAAATATAGAAACGTCTGTCATAAAAAAAAAAACTATAAATACACAACCAAAAATAGCTTCGAATTTACAAGTCGGTTTATTCATTTGATAAAAGAGAGGTTCTCAAATTCTGACTCGATAATTCTGGAATTAGTGGCCGATTTACATTATTCCAACCAGCGCTGGTCACTACTGGAAGAATGTAAACGGGTACTGGAGTCTGGAACCAAGAACATAGTATTGCAATTAAATCCAGCTCTGGACTACTCGATCACGGGGCATACATGGGACAATTCATGTCACTGGCGCGAACTCGCTTGTAGCGCTGCTATAGTTTTCAATGTAAAAGTCACATTGAACACTAAATACGGGACATACAAACCTTAAAGTTTTATCATTTACTTTTATCTTACTTAAGACAAATTGAGGCTCTATATTTCTATCTCTATGTAATAAAATTAACTTTTATTCCCAAATTCATCGATTTTGCCGGCTGTGAACCGGTGAAAAATAATAGAGATGAATCAATTGTACGCGCGGACCTATGTGTGCATGCACTTGTAAGTACATAAATGAGGGGTACCCACACATAGGGCCGCGCGCACGCTTTAGTTAAAGTAGCTATAAATACCTCAAAATGACTATAACAGTGATCCTTTGATACTGATGATGATGATTACAAAATTAATCAGTATTAGTTATGTCTATGATTTCCTGTGAGACATTCCCGGAGATAACAATAACAATAATGTTACGTATGCCAGAAGAATGCTTTTCGGTTGTACGGTGACTATGGCTTAAGAAAAATAGGGGAAGAATATCTATGCAAAATATATTTGGGTCACATGACATGGAACACGGACAAAGACGTAATTTTATTTGCAAAATATTTACTCCACGTACGTACTACTCGTAGCGTCGATGATCAACTGGCTGTTTCAAAGTCTAAAATGACCATGGTAAATATCAGATAATTTCAATTTAGTATATCCCTAATTTGTAGATATAATTGGTAAATTATGAAACAATCAATCAAAAATCTTTACCCATAACATACTTTCACAAGAACAAAAGATTAAACAAACATTTCATATTTCGGGAAAAGCATATATGCACCAAAATTTCCAAATAGCCTTCATCAAATTCATTAATTTTTTTCTTTTCCTACATTTCTCTGTGAGACTGTCTTACATTGTGGTCATTATAGTAACAGTGATAGAAATAATTAGTTGTCAATGATCCTCGTCTATATCCTCGTCTGAATCCAAATTCGGACACACCATCTTGCCGCTGATGATGTACCTTCCAGTTTTCGATTCTCGAAGCAGAGTGACAGCATCAGAATAAAGTCAAGATCGGAGATAATATGGATATTGACTCGTAAAAGTGTATATTGACTGTGCACCCATTCAAACAAGTGATCGGCTGTCTCGAAAAACAGGAATTCTACATAATATTTTCTTGTTAATATGTTTAGTATCTAGTATCTATCTTTTAACCAGTGTCCTCTTTGTTGTCAATCTCTTATATTATAAGCATTTTCGGGGACATGAATCGCAAATTAAAATCGAAATCCAACAGTCGGGAATATGTTTCAGGAGTACATCAGGGTCGTTATCTTACTCTTTCGTTAAATAATGTTGTGTTTGTTAACATCTTTTAGTAACAATCGTTCGAATTGATTGTGAATCTGATGAAATCTGGGTTTGTAATACCGTGTGCGTAATAGTAGACTATGTGTCATATCACCGACAGTGAGGCGATTGTAGTATGTTTGACAAGCTATCCATCATGTTGTTTAGTCTGAGATTTGTATGCCACGGACAAGGTACCGAGTTAGGAAGAAATTCAGCGTCGCTTCGTCTCGTTGTGAACTGCTCCTAAAGCGTCTTCTGGCTGGCTTACATTTTTCCTATCCTTTAATGCATTCGATCACTAAAATTAGAATAATATATGAACCTGCTATAAGACGAAAAAGCATGTACTTCAATTATTGTTTAAATACCTGCTTGATTTTGTGTTTACCAGATAGCCTATGGCAACTGTGTGCATTTTCTGTACAATTTCTTTAGTTGTATACTCCTTAAATTAAAGTTACAGATTTTTCATAATGATGAGTATTAAAAAATAATTTGACACTTACACAAAACTCCTTCCCTCATATCATCTACTTATCTGAAACAAATATAAAATAATTAACTTTAAATCACATTAGATGACAATATATACGCCGTACAATGTCTATAGGAAGTTAGTTATTTTACTTCTATACTAATAAAGCCAAAGAGTTTGTTTTTTTTTGTTTTTTTGCAATCAAGAAAGTTAGTGTTATCAAGGAAGGATAGCCTATCCTATAGGATATATAAAATCACGCTACGACTACTACAAGCCGAGCACCAATCAAAAAATATTATAAAAACGGTATAATTTATAAAGTTTCACGCGGATGCGGTCATTGAGCATCAAGGTCTATAGTCCTTGATTTAGCTTTAAAAATCATTTTAAAGCTAAATCAAGGACTATGGACGGCACTAGGCATATGTGCATATCGATGATTTTATATCGATATCGATAAAAATAACTGCACGGGTACATTCCGCGCGCGTTCGCCATTCTCATAAAACGGCGGCGCGGGTCTAGACCATGACATGTGTCAAATAGGACCACCGCGCTCTCGTTAGAGTTAAGTCTACTACAGACAAAGCAATAATATAAGTAAAGCTATTCGAGGCTAATATATGATCTGGAGATGGAGAAATTAATAGATATAAATTTAAAAAGCATAAAAGAAATCGTAAAAGACAAGAAAATAAGATACTTTTTTTTAGTAAGGACTTATTAGGACAACAACATAAATGAACATGCAAATAGAAACATGTTTACTATGTAGATTGTAGTTAGTACAAGTTTAATATATTGTAGTTATGAACAATGTTTTGCAATTATTTTATTTTTTTGAAGAAACTATCTATAATACCCACAATTCAATGTGTTTATCGAGACCTATAAGTAAAGTCACTTAACAAAATATAATATATTTTGTAAAAATTGAACATTCAGAATGATATAAGCTACATCTTTTAGAAAAATACGTTTATTGCAACACTTAGCTTGGCACTAGTAATAATGCAGTTATGGTCTTGTTTGTTTCCTTAAATACCAAAGAACTTTTAGGATTGTCACATGAAAAGTTAAGATGGCTAACTGGATTGGCATAAAAAGAAAAAAAAAGGTTTGTTGCAATTCTTATAAAATGAATTCCCTTCGAATTTTATAAGAGATTCAAACTATATTAAGCTCTTCGAAGTTTTAACACTTAGATAAGGCATCCCACACAGCTACCCACCCCATTATAACATGCACAAGAAACTTGTCCCACAGCCAGTACTTATAACGAGGTCTTTATCCCGATAGAAACCATGTTTTTGATAAACCGAGTGTCAAAGCGGTGTAGTTGTCAGCATTATCTCAGTTAAAACTCTATATCTTGGAATTCTGAGATCTCCTGACAGTGTGGTTCTGGTTTAGGTCCAATTAGGTTTGTCCTTGAATAGACTTATAAGCGTCGCCTTGTTCTATAGGCGTGGCGTATCGCTTTTAAAATTTAATTATAAAACTAGGACATTAATATGCATATCTGTAATCTAGCATTCCGACGTCTTGTGGTGTCGGGATAGGGTTCGAATTGCCCTGGCAGTGTTCTGTCGTTCGCTGGCGCCGTCGTAGTATGCCCAATACGAGCTAATATTGTTGCGTTAAAATTAAGCACTATTAGTATTTGAGAGACAAATACGAAATTGGTCGTACGCGCGTGGATTGCGGCCTGTCTCGTACGTAACTCATACAAATGACAGCTTAAGGAGGACATCGGTGCAAACCGGCCACCGATCGAGTGGCCACTATAAAGAGCCACCGTCACTTTCTTCTGTAGACTCCTTAATGTGTCATTTATCTAACAGATTTCACATGCAAGCGACTTCGCCAATTCAAGATCCAAAGTATGATTGTATCTTACATTTTACCTACTTCTATCACAACATCATCTATCTGTGTGCCAAATTTTAGCTCGGTCCGTAGTTTTGGCTAAGCGTTGATAGAGAGTTATCTAAATAAAACCCTAAGGTTACTGACGGACATACCTAGTTAGGTTAGGTTAGCCGCGCCGGTAGCTCGTCTGCGCTAACCCCAATTCCTTTTTCCATACATCACCCTTGTTAACAACAGGATACATTTTGCAAATTAGGGACGTGCCAGACTATCGATGTCTATTATAATATCGATTCTAAATATCGATTCCACGTGCGGAGTGTATAACGCGATGTCAATACATATTAACTTATCGATATATCTTTATACTTTCCTATCGAGAAAATGTGACTATTTCCTAGTCTAGATATGCAATGTTTTGCGGGTCATGAGAATTCTTACGTTAATTAATTGCCAAGACCTGGTGGCATACAAAATGTAAGTCTCTGCTCAATGTTCCAGACGTGTTATAAAAATATATTATAAAAAAAATATATCCTTTGTCTGGTACCTCTAACACAAGTCCTACAGGTACTTAGCACGGGGCCAGACTGACGTGGTATGAAGCGTCCATAGATTATTATCTATATATTAATACGCAAGCGAAAAACCCTTTTTACGAAAGACGCGTTTTATTTTACATCTACATGTAAAATCATGAAATTTATCTCAGTTATATTTGAATATTTAATATATAATATGAAGGAGAAGCGTAGAATACAAATATTTTAGAATATGCTTTAATTTTGTATATTTTTTATACATAAAACGCTACGCACACCGCAACACACACACTATAATATTTTACATGACACTATAATCATACACAAAATACGATTTGTCTTTGTTTGAAGTTTGATTTCTTTGGAATAAAATTAAATAGCCTAATGAGACCTTTACACCAAATTGAAGTCTGTGATTGTATTTAAAATAGATGATAGTTTTTTTATAGCTCCTCCACACTATGGATTTAAATGTATCCGGTCGAATTTCGACCACAGGGCGACCTCTAGTTTATTTAAATGTGCAATTATCTTTACACTTAATAAAGTTTACCTTCAGTACAATAGTACTGCAGGTGTAGAAATAGAAAAAAAGAAAGAAATTAAAAATTATATTTGTACATTAACATATTTTATTGGTTTTTCATAAGCTTACGATGCTGGAGACTGGAGTACTGTAGCAGGTGTCAGAGGTTAGCAAACTGCGCTTTTATGAGCATAACTGCTTTATAATTTAGTACGTGAGAGGTAACACTTTGACAGTTTTTATTAATATACGTGTACTCACAATATAAAGCGGACGACTGAAAAGTTTGTTTGTTTATATATTTAATACTTTTTAATACTATACACCTGTTTTATTATGTGATACACATATTTAAAACATATCTAAGACCCCGGAATACTGAAAAGTAAATTTAAAAAATAATTTTAAAAAACAAAAAATAAAAACCGACCTCCACCGCACTATCGTGAAAAGGCAAAACACTTTATTCAGGAATTTTCATATATACTTTAGTCTTACGCTTCTTTTGCTTGTTTAAGGTCTAAAGTAGACCTTAAACAAAGCAAAATAAGAGTTTTGCCTTTTCACGATAGAGCAAAAACAAGGCATAGACAAACTGAAAAGTAACAAATAATTCTTATTTTCTTTTAGTGCCCCATAAAGATTGAACTCAACAATAACCGTAATCAATATTTATAACTTTTTAGGATTTTATACAAACTTCTATGCCTTATTTTATCCTCTTAAGGGTAGAATTATCAAAATCCTTTCTTGACAGATGCCTACTATGTACATCCATCTACATTAAAAATTTCAACTTGATTCGTCAAGTTTGGGCTGTGTGAAGTCAGTCAGTCAGTCAGCCACCACTGAGTTCTATATATATTTCATACTAGAGTGCCTCGTGTAATTGTATCTGTCTATATATTATTTTACGAATTGAAAACTTTGTAACCCTTTTTACGAAAGACGCGTAGATGTAAAAGTATGACATTTCTCCCAGTTATAGTTGATATGGAGGAGGAGCGTGGAATAACAATATTATTTTAAAATGTGCTTTTATCTTACACATTTTTAAAAAATAAAATGCGACAGAAACTACAATATTTTGACATGATAAGATGAATAATATTCTATTGTTTATGGTTGATGTTTGTGTCTTTTTTAATAAAATTTAATGGCACGGTAACGAGATCTTTATTAAATGTCAAATTGAAGTCTGTGGCGACCTCTAGTATTATATAAAAGCGAAAGGTGCCTCATCACGGAATTTTAAACTTTGCATGCGGGTGTAGGAGCTTGTTGAGACGGGAATTTGTATAATTCAACCCCATAGGGTTACTTTTAGGCGTTGAAAGTTTGTATAAAAATATTTTTTAACGCGAGAAAGGCTGCGGACAAAAGCTAGTAATGTTATAATTTAAAAGTACAGGAATAGCAATAAACCAAACTACTAGCACGTTTATTGTTCCAATGTCGGTAAATTTTCCGCCTGTCAGCGAGTAATCGAATATAGACTTGACGGAATGCAAATTAAATAGTGACAGATGATAAAACATAATATTTCGCTGCTGACGGCATGGCGCCAAGTCGCAAAGGCTAGCATATACAACTTCATTTTTACTAAAGGTCGCCCTGTGATCGAAATTCGACCATAAATATTTAAATCCATCGTGTAGAGGAGCTATAATAAATAAATATTCTCAATTCAATCACAGACTTCAATGTGGCATAAAAGTCTCGATACCAGGTCATTATATTTTATTTTAAAAAATCACAGACTTCAACCGTAAACAAAAGAGTATTTCGTGTATGATTTTTTATGATATTAAGGGTGCAAGCAAGCAGACGGGTTACCTAATGGAAAGCAACTGCTGGCGGCCGTCGCCCATGGACACTCGTATCATCCTAGGAGTCGCAAGTGCGTTGCCGGCCTTTATGAGGGGATAGGGAATGGAAATAGGAATCAGGGAAGTTGGGCCACCGGTGAACTCACTCACTGAACGAAATGCAACACAACGCTATTTCACGCCAGTTTTCTGTGAGGCCGTGGTATCACTCCGGTCAAGCGTACCCATTCGTACCGAAGCACGGCTCTCTCGGCAATGAGCATCCGTATACTGAAGATCGGATCTCTCATTGGTACACGCCTCCACCGAAGTTCGAACCTGCACCCTCTCGAGTGCGAACCAAAGGTCTTACCCACTAGGCTACGAACGCTCTAAAATATGCCATTCTTAAAGCTTAATACCCAACATATTATGGCTATATTTCGCACACATCAAGTCTCCTTCATTCGTGATGTCATACCGATCCAGCTGGTCCGGATTTGAAACATGGCCTAACGTCAAAATGTAATATAATTGCTACAAATTTAGCCGCCGACAATATTTGTTATAATATCTAAATGAATCATGGACTTCGAGACAATCTAAGTGTCGATGTTAGATCTACGATTACATGAAAATCGGATTAGACACGGCACTCTATACTTCAGCGGTGCGACACGACGAATGGCGTAATTACTGCGCAGAACTTTGCTATTAATACACCCGGTAATAGGTATCGTTTTAGCGTGTAGCAATTATGTTGTAAACGCCGGTAATGTCGTCGAGATTGACGATAATTTGGTTGGGAACATTCGGGTAAGCGAAATGGCCAATGGCTAATGTCTGAGTCAGATGTATATCACGAATTAACTCTTAATGACGCGGTTATGATCGATTACAAAGATCCTGGGGGGGTTAGCCAAGATCTAAACGTTCTCGCTTCTTTGTAGAACCGCCAAACGAAATGTATGGAATTTAAGTTTAGTAAATTAAGATTTTTATCAATATTCCGCGAAAATTTACTTCGACCTGCAAGTAAAAATGCGGATTGCGAACAACGTCCGTTAAGTCACTGAGGATGTTCCTGTGTTGGGGCGAAACGCGCGTCGAGGTTCTCAATCCGCATGACGATGACGAAATGAAAACGAAAAAACAAGTATTACAAGGAAATCAGCTCCAAAAGTATTTACAAAATAAGTCAGACAAGGGGACCTAAAAAAGTCGTTAATCGTTGCCGTTTTAAATTGATTTTCCAAAATTAGTACAAATTTGCACGAAAAAATGAATTGCCTTGAGCAATATTGCTAGGTGACCATTTTAGAGGGGCAGGGGATCATAGTATTAATAATCTCTTTTTTTGTCTATAGAAATTTATACCTCCATACTACCATAAATGCGGAAATGAGTCTGTCTGTTACCTCTTCACGCCCAAGCCACAGAATCAAATTTGTTACGGAGATACCTTGAGTCCCAGGGAAGGATAAAGGATACTTTTTGACTCGGAAAAATGTACGATTCCGGCGCGATGAACGAATTTTGGTGTAACGGAATTGTGAAAGTGTGTGAAAAATCATCTAGCGATATATTATGAATTATCTTCTTTCTATCTCTAAAATTAATGTTTAAAGAACACAAGTTGGAGTTGATTACAAAACTGAATGAAAACATTTTTGAAATCCGTTATTAATTTCAGGATCTCGAAAGGTAATCTCGAGGAAGTTAAACTTCACAGACCCACATACGCTAATCTCGTTGCACATAAACTACCGGACAAACAAACAAACGAATTATATACTTTGATCTGACGGCTGACGTTCATATTTGTTATGAAGTGGGTTTTCGAGTTTTACGCAAGTTAAAGCAAATACTGCACAAAGGTACAGTCCACTGAAGATTCCTGTAATATTTCAATCCGTACTAATATTTAACATTCGACAGGGTGTCTGTCTGTCTGTTACCTCTTCACACCCGAACAACTGAATCATTTTTTTCAAATTCTCAAAAAATTTCAAATCTAAAGAACGGGACCGCATTCATAGCTGAGAGTCTGATTTTCTGTTAGATAGCGTCCATATATCATTAATATATCCTGCTACATTTTATTAACCTACAGATATATATTTTTATAAGGTAACAATTCTTATTGGCCCTATCGTTTTATTAAGAAATTAATATTATTATTAAGAAATTAATTGTTATATTTATGTATTGACGGCTGTTATTGTTCTAAATAAATAAATTTTGCTGAATGTATGGAGATAATTTGAGTCCAGGTGAAGGACATAGGATACTTTTTATCATATCATCAGAAAACGTATTTTGTCGCAACGTATTTTCGGGCATCATAGTCGCTGAATTTCTCGTGCAGGTCGCATATTTGTCAGCACTGTGCAGTGTACGCGCCACTTTTAGAATTCGTTGTGTCCAATGATGTGAAACCTCGTACATTCCTCCACACCGTGCGCGCCGCATTTCCCAAAATGGGCGAAGCTATCAAGCTATGCGGCGCGTATGGCGCATGCGGCGACCACGGTGCTGACAAGTGTGATTACCTTAAATGTCCACCGCAATTTCTTTTCATGATTTTTTTAGTATGATGAGTGATTTAGTATATGAAAGAGAAGGACCTAAACTTGGCTAAGATTAAAAAGGTCACTTTGTAAAATTGCTTAAAGCAATTCATTTTTCATGCAAATAACTACTAATTTCGCATAACCGTCATTTCACAATTCATTTAAAAGTAACTATTGTATAAAAACTATTAGATTTTTTAACAAAATGTACTTTTAAAACGAATCGCAGAGCAATTTCTTTGCGATATTGCTAATACGACCTTTTTAGGTCCCCAGTAGTTATTTCCTGTGTAGGTTGATTTATGACATTGGAAATATTTAAAAAAACGTATTTAAGCACATCTACAGTCGCTTAAAATAATTTTGCTCGAAATGTTGAGCCATGTTTCGGCAAATAAGTTCTGTCATTTTCATTAATTACTTTTAAAGCTTATTTAACTGTACATAATTAACATACAAAAATACGTAAAGTAATATCGCCTGGTTTCGTTGCAGTTGTGTGAGAGGTTACTTAATTTCTACTAAACAAAAGCGGAAGCTACAATGTTTATTATCACACCCCATTATTATACAACATTTGTTGAAGATCAAAGCGCATAGTTTGACGTTAGCCTTATGATTCTTTAACACTCAATAACCCACTTTATAAAGTTTATCAAGTGTTCGGATTGCATGTGAAAATGATGGAAGAATTTCTAAGAAATAATTTTTCGTTCAAAAAAGGTAATAAAACAAAACTTATGGAATACATACGACACATGATAGCCACTAGAGCTGATCTCAACACAGGACATAGGACAACGCAGAACACATCAGTTGTATCTAGTAATATGGGTATTAAAGCTAATTTCTTTTTTTTTTTTTCAAATTCAAATTTTCATGTCATAGCATGCTACGTGCTATTGCTGTGCCATCTCTTAAAATTACTTTTCATGCCTTCTGCTAAAAGTATTTCATATGTTATTCGCAGGAATTTTAAAACAGAAATTTATTTTTTAATTCGCAGCGAATGAAATAATTTTACATTAGCAGTTAGCGCTGTAAAGTTATGAATTGCTGCTTACGATGTAATATAATAAGCATTTATATTTTTAGCACATACAATTAATTTAATTACTGCTAATGGTTATTTAGCAATTAATTATTAATGCTAATGCTTTTATTCCTACACTATTTTTGTCTACATCATACGATTACCCCTATTAAGTTAGACATAAGTGGAAAGAATGCAAACCCTTTTCAATCATCAATTTTCCTTGATTGAAGATTCAATCAAGGAAACTACCTTCTACTTTGAAACATTAGACATAATCTAGCCATTGGTTTGTTTACAATTGATGACACGATTGGCTGTAAGCAAACTGTAAACAAAAAACCGGACTCGCAGACACACTGTCGAAAATGTTGCGGTTAGAGCTATACCAACAGATTGTTTAAACAATAATTCTTCGGGTCTTAGCACAGATACGAGAAATATTTTACAGAAAAAAGTGCCTGTGAACACAACAAAAAATGATCAAGGAATCAGACGAGGTAAACATTCAAAGAATTAAAAAATTGACATCGACACACAGAAATTATTACGATCACATTTAATTCATAATGAATACTCTGACTGCTTTCTTACAAGCTAGCTATTATCTCTAGGAAAATTGATACAAATTATGTTTACCATTGATTTAAAATAACTAGGAATGTAATGTATGTTTAATTTGTAATCTTGACATTTGTGTGTACATCTTTAAAATTGACATTTGTAATCTGTTTTAAGTTGCATGTTAGAATTTTTTTTCTTTTTATTAAAAATTGGCATGCCGTAATAAGGCAGAATGTATATGGCTCTAGAAAACACTGCAACACCTGCAAATTGTATTACCTACATTCTAAGCAAATAAACGATCTATCTATCTATCTATGTAATTATTTACTGTGCATGTAATATATGTGTGCGTTATCTACTATGTATATTAATATCTATCTCCAGTCATAGTTATAGCGATAAAAAAAAAGTTCATAACTGACTGTACACGAGCGGTACATGTAAGAAGCACAAAGTAAAAATAATCCTGTATATCCCAAATGAAATTGTCTGGTGGAAGCTGACCTCATTGGAAAGGACCGTATTGGCGTGAGAATTGTGTAACACGGAAATATGTCAATGGCTGACCTCAGCACAGTCCTGCGTATACACTATACAGCACACTAAATCCCCCTTATCGCTGTCCGTAATGTACCACACAATATCAGGAAACAGCGTCTCAGCTCCAAACATTGGCAACGCATGAAATAACATTTAAGGGATATGCGTATTTCCAGTTATCACGGTTTAGATCATATGATAAGCCTCAGCAGCGGTACCGAACATAAACCAAGCAACGTAAACACTCCAAAAACGGATTTAGTCGATCGGAAATAGACGCGTAAATACTGTCGGCAATCGCTTCTGAGTGATATATGGACGGGTCCGGCGCGTCTGCGGGATCGGTGAGCGGGCACGTGCAGATGGGATAGTCCGTATGAATGGGTATTAGATCCCCAAGGGTAATGCTACGGTGAGCTGCGGATTTGATAGATGCAGCGCCAGTGTCAGGTATACAGTTTGTTGTAGGTTTCGTGTATCTGATCCTGAACGCCTTCGTGTACTAGTAGTGCAGAGCGTTGGAAACATGTTATTTTCAAGTTTGATTAGGACAATACACACCTAATTGTCTGATAAGTAAGACGATCAATGCGTCGGATGGACATGTAAAAGGTCGGTCCTGCGCTTGATCTCTCTCCAGTTGTGTCGGTCATCGGTCCCACTGGGTCATGACAGTAAAAGAAAGAGAGAGATTTGATGAGAAAATGATATATTTGAAGAAAAAGGGAAGATAGAATACTTTACATTTATTTCGGTTAAAATAGTTTTGCTTATATCTTCCTATTCAAACCTATAAAATACAAAATATTCGCATTGAAATAAACAAAATGATATTCATTTTATTTTAATTAAATGTAATTAAAATCGGTGACACTATTTTCGACTCTTTTTTGACCCTAAAAACAACCATTTATAATTACATTTAAAAAAAGAACAAACAATGTAAAAATCAAAAACTATGCTATTAATGTTCGATTTCTCTCTTTCGATTTCTCTCAAAGTAACAAATGAAATAGGCAATTAATATGACATCGCATGGCATTCTGTAAATCTCTAATCTATTTGGAAAAATCAATCGTATACGAAGTTCGAAGAAAGCATGAACAGTATCGTATTTACAGAATTTAGATAATATTGACGTTTCCTACAACATTTCCTTAAATAAATTCCCAAGAGAAACAACGTCCGCCACAACATCATAGGAATGTACACTCTATCAAGATTAGTAAGACTTCGTTAAATTATTGTACTTTCTCTATTATTCTATTGCATCCTAATATTTTATGTATAAAATTATCGTATAACAATAATTCACCTTTGACAACTCACCAAATTTATTTTGGTAACTCTTTTTATCCTCCTCTAGTTCTTCTAATCCTACCGATACATCAGCACCCACAAATGACGAACAACCTATATTAACCGAGCTTAGATTAATAGCGTTAAAGTCAACAAGTCCAACTATTAATTACGAGAAGCCCGGCCCGGGTGGTCCACAATGGTAAGACTCCGTAGACACATAAAAATCTTCAGGTGACAACACTGAAAAATACAACATTAAAAGTGCTGTAAATCAGACGCGGGCTGGAGCAATTTATATCGCGATGACATCTGACGTGACCAGACGGAGGAAAAACACTGAATCAGATGTATTTCGGTCGATAGTGACGCTTAATTTGTGGTTAAAAATGACCTGATAAATGCTAAAGGTATATTATTAAGTACCGCTTTAGTTTCAGTAAATTAGAATAAATCGACTGCTAAGTAGGACATGTTGAACGCGTTATTTGAAGTGATTAGTTTTAATGCGATGTTACTTTTAAACGACTTCCAAAAACGAGGAGGTTATATGTTCGGCTGTGGATATATCTGGATAATAAAATTTATACTTTAATAGTACCTGTTTCAGAATTCGGTGAGGCATCAGCCTATTTCCGTACACAATCTTCATAATTTTGAAGTCGGTACCAGTCAAA